>JAODAL010023493.1:0-62588 GCA_025379985.1 Phyllomedusa bahiana
GGGCCCGGACAGACGGATTCCACTCACCCTGCAAACCCACTGTGTAGGGGGGCCCCGGAGCAGACGGATGTCCTTCACCCTGCAAACCCCTACTTGAAAGGGGGCCCTGGGCAGACGATGTCACTGAAAAAGCTAACCCTACTGTGTAGGGGCCCCGGGCAACGGAGTCACTGACCTCTACTAACCCTATTGTATGGGGCCCGGAGCAGCAGATGTACTGCACCTCACAAACCCTACTGTGTATGGGGCCGGAGCAGACGACATGCACCTTGCTAACCCTACTGTGTGGGGGGCCCCGGAGAAGATGATGTCACTGCCCCCTTCTAACCCAAAGCCTACTCCAAAAGGCTTTGATTTTTTTTCCGGGAGTATGGGAATCGGAGTCGTCTGATTGGCAAAGGGTTGTCTGCTCCATGAGAAGGGTTTTCCGCTTCCGGGGACGAGGGTGACGTGCAAGAAAGGAACCAGAAAACAAACACCTGAAACCATTGCTGAAGAAACAAGCTGGTCTCGGGGATATTTTCAGGACATTCTCTGTGCCCCTCATCCATGTGGGAGGCGCTCTCACCCAATTTGGGTATAACTCCCTCTTTGCAGATCACATACACCCCACATACATATGGGCAGATACTGGCTATCCTGGCATGTTGGGAGCCTATAGTCCTCACAGGGGATAACGTTGCCCCTTCTGTCGCCTGCGGAGGGGTCAGGGGCTGATAACGAAATAAATGGGGACCCAGGGAATTCATTGTTGCTTCTGAGGTCTTTTCTTCTTAGCGCAATGAACCCGGCACCAGATAATAATGATATTCTCCAGGAGAGTCAATGTGGTGCTGGCGCGGCGGGAAGCTCCTTGTCAGTAGATTGCTTCCTGTGAGGAGGAATGTATCCGTTATGTAATTAGAAAACTTAATTTCTCTGGGCACAAAGCGCTCGTACGAGGAATTGTCAATAGCGGCTGTAATCTCGGTGGCATTGCAGCCATTGATTTAGAAGCCTCCCGTGGTTTGCGGTGACTGGTATCGTCCCCCCCCGCTCTGTAAAAAATATTTTTTTTTCTTTGAACATGTTTTTCCCAAACTCTAAAAAGCGTCTCGCGGAACCACACGAAAAAATGTTATTTCATTCTGGCCCGGGTCCCGCACCCGACAGGGCCTTCCGTTTTGTTCGTGGGCTTTTTACTCCATCACATCCAAAGCGCATCAGAATTGTGCTGGGCTCCTGCTAAAGCGCCCTATCTCCAGGCGTTACCACCTGCGCGGGTTTATTTTCACCCAAATGTGCAGTAAAATTTTGGCATGGGAAGGGGAAAAACACTAGTAGTTAATTCCCCCATCACATCCAAAGCTGCATCAGAATTCCTGCTAAAGCTTCAAAATCTACAGGGCCCCCCACCTGCTGCGGGTTCATGTCATCCCCCAATGTGCACTATTTTGACAAATTTGGGAAAAAATCTCTGTATGTGCCACATTCTCCCTTACATCCAAAGCTCATCAAATTTCCTGCTAAAGCTTCAATATCTCACAGGCCCTCCCACCTGCTGCGGCTTCATTGTCATCCCCAACTGTGCTACGTATTTTGACATGGAAGGAAAATCATCTAGTATGTGCTACATTCTCCATTCACATCCAAAGCGCGTCAGAAAATTTTTTCCTGCTAAAGCTGCAATATTTACAGGCCCTCCCCCTGCTGTTCCTTTATTGTCACCCAAACTGTGCTATGTATTTGGGGATTTAAGGGAAAAAAAAAAAATTCCAAAATGTGCAACAACACCAGTCCACCCAAAGCGCGTCAAAATTGCCGAGCTCGGTCTGCAACTTTCCATGTACTACTACCCAGCCCCCCACTCCTGCTGGTTTTTTTGTCACCCCAAATGTCTATATAATTGGGGATTTAAGGAAGAAAAACCTTTCCAAAATGTGCTACATTCTCCAGTCACATCCAAAGCTGCAGCCAGAATTGTGCTGGGCTCCTGCTAAAGCTGCCATATCTCACAGGCACTCCCATCTGCTGCGGCTTCATTGCTCCCCAAATGTGCACGAAATTTTGGGCATGGAAGGGAAAAACATTAGTATTGCTACATTCTCCAGTCACATCCAAAGCTGCAGTCAGAATTCGCCTGCAAAAACTGCAATATTCACAGGACTCCCACCGCGCGGGTTCATTGTCTTCCCCAACTGTGCTATGTATTTTTACATGGAAGGAAAATCATCTAATATGTGCTACATTCTCCAGTCACATCCAAAGCTGCAGTCAGAATTCTCCTGCTAAAGCTGCCATATCTCACAGGCACTCCCATCTGCTGCGGCTTCATTGTCATCCCCAACTGTGCTACGTATTTGGACATGGAAGGAAAATCATCTAGTATGTGCTACATTCTCCAGTCACATCCAAAGCTGCAGTCAGAATTCTCCTGCTAAAGCTGCAATATCTCACAGGCCCTCCCACCTGCTGTGTCTTCATTGTCATCCCAAACTGTGCTATGTATTTGGAGATTTAAGGAAAAAAACCTTCCAAAATGTGCAACATACACCAGTCACACCCAAAGCTGCAGTCAGAAATCTGCCTGAGCTCGGTCTGCAACTTTGCACATGTACTACTACCCAGCCACCCACTCCTGCTGGTTTATTGTCATCCCCAACTGTGCTATATATTTTGAGATTTAAGGAAGAAAAACCCTTCCAAAATGTGCTACATTCTCCAGTCACATCCAAAGCTGCAGCCAGAATTCTCCGGCTAAAGCTGCAATATCTCACAGGCACTCCCACCAGCTGCGGAGTTATAGTCAACCCCAACTGTGATATATATTTGGAGATTTAAGGAAGAAAAACCCTTCCAAAATGTGCTACATACTCCAGTAACACCAAAGCTGCAATCAGAATTTTTCCTGAAAGCTGCAATTTTTTACGCAACTACCACCCCCTGCGGTTATTGTTCCCCAACTGTGCTATTATTTTGGAAATGAAGGAAAATCCATTGTTGGGTACATTCTCCAGTCACATCCAAAGCTGCAGTCAGAATTCTCCTGCTAAAGCTGCAATATCTCACAGGCACTCCCACCTGCTGCGGCTTTATTGTCATCCCCAACTGTGCTTTTATTTGGAATTTGGGAAAAAAAACTTTTAATAAAGTGTACATCTCCCGTAAACCAAAGCTGCATCAGAAATTGCTGGCATCCCGCAAACTTTTCAATGTATCTCCCACCGACCCCTGTGGTTTCTTGTCATCCCCAACTGTGCTATGTATTTGGAAAAGCATATTCTATTATGTGCTACATTCTCCAGTTACATCCAAACTGCAATAGAATTTTCCTTGCCAAAACTGCAATTTCAAGTTCTTCCCAATGTGGTTATTGTCATCCCAACTGTGCTTGTATTTGGAGATTTTGGAAAAAAAAACTTTTTAAAATGTGCACTTCCCAGTTCACACCAAAGCTGCAATCAGAAATTCCTTTAACTCGGGCTGCAACTTGCACATGACTTTTACTCCCCCTCCCCGTTGGTTTAGTGTCATCCCCTAACTGTGCTATATATTTGGAGATTTAAGCAAGAAAAACCCTTCCAAATTGTGCTACATTCTCCAGTCACATCCAAAGCTGCAGTCAGAATTCTCCTGCTAAAGCTGCAATATCTCACAGGCACTACCACCTGCTGCGGCTTAATTGTCATCCCCAAATGTGCTACTGTATGTATTTGGAGATGGAAGGAAAAGCATCTTCTAGTATGTGCTACATACTCCAGTCACATCCAAAGCTGCAGTCAGAATTCTCCTGCTAAAGCTGCAATATCTCACAGGCACTCCCACCTGCTGCGGCTTTATTGTCATCCCCAACTGTGCTATATATTTGGAGATTTAATGGAAAAAAAACCTTCCAAAATGTGCTACATACTCCAGTAACAACCAAAGCTGCAGTCATAAATCTGCCTGAGCTCGGTCTACAACGTTACACATGTACTACTACTACTGCCCCCTGTTGGTTTATTGTCATTCCCAACTGTACTATGTGTTTGGAGATGTAAGGAAAAGCATTGTCTAGTATGTGCTACATTCTCCAGTTCCATCTAAAGCTGCAATCAAAAAAACTGCCTGAACTCAGTCTGCAACTTTGCACATGCACTACTACTGCCCCCTGCTGGTTTATTGTCATCCCCCAACTGTGCTATATATTTGGAGGTTTAAGGGAAAAAAAACCTCCAGAATGTGCTTCATACTCCAGTCACACCCAAAGCTGCAGTCAGAAATCTGCCTGAGCTCGGTTTACAACTTCACACATGTACTACTACTGCCCCCTGTTGGTTTATTGTCATCCCCCAACTGTGCTATATATTTGAAGATTTAAGAGAAGAACAAACCTTCCAGAATCTACTACATACTCCAGTCACACCCAAAGCTGCAATCAAAAATCTGCCTGAGCAGAGACTGCAATAGCTCACAGGCACTAATGCCCCCTCCTGGTTGATTGTCATCCCCAACTGTGTGATGTAATTGGAGAAGTAAGAGAAAAACAGAATGTGCTACATACTCTAGTTACATCCAAAGCTGCAGTCAGAATTCTCCTTTTCTCATGCTAGAGCTTAGTCTGCAATATCTCACATGCACTGCTGCCCCCCGCTGATTCATTGTCATCCACAACTGTGCTACATATTTGGAGAGCAGTGCATTATGTGATCTAATATGACTACTACACAATGTACAAATAATTCCACCATACAGTGTTCATGTAATACTACTGTACAATGTGTATATATAATTGCACCATACAGTGTTCATTTAATACTACTGCTATACAATGTGCATATAATTCCACCATACAGTGTTCATCTAATACTACTGCTATACAATGTGCATATAATTCCACCATACAGTGTTCATCTAATACTACTGCTGTACAATGTGCATATAATTCCACCATACAGTGTTCATCTAATACTACTGCTATACAATGTGCATATAATTCCACCATGCAGTGTTCATCTAATACTACTGCTGTACAATGTATATATAATACCACCATACAGTGTTCATCTAATACTACTGCTATACAATGTGCATATAATTCCACCATGCAGTGTTCATCTAATAATACTATAACATGTATATATAATTTCACCATACAGTGTTCATCTAATACTACTATACAATGTGTATATAATTCCACCATACAGTGTTCATCTAATACTACTGCTATACAATATGTATATAATTCCACCATAAAGTGTTCATCTAATACTACTATAACATGTATATATAATTTCACCATACAGTGTTCATCTAATACTACTGCTATACAATGTGCATATAATTCCACCATACAGTGTTCATCTAATACTACTGCTATACAATGTGCATATAATTCCACCATGCAGTGTTAATCTAATACTACTACTATACAATGTGTATATAATTCCACCATATAGTGTTCATCTAATACTACTACTATACAATGTGTATATAATTCCACCATATAGTGTTCATCTAATACTACTACTATACAATGTATGTATAATTCCACAATACAGTGTTCATCTAATAATACTACTATACAATATGTATATAATTCCACCATGCAGTGTTCATCTAATACTACTATTATACAATGTACAAATAATTTCACCATATAGTGTTCATCTTTGTTCATCTAGTACTACTACACAAAGTATATATAATACCCCCATACAGTGTTCAAAAAAATACTACATAACAGCCCACTTTGTTGTCCCTACATGAAACTATCATACAATGTACAAATAATAGCACCGCATGATACTACCATACAGTGTATAAATAATGACACCATATAGTGTTCACGTAATAGTACTAACATACAGTGTTCACAGAATCCTGAAATGAGGGGGTGTTAATCTGGCTGGACAATACCTTTAATAAAAAATATATTTCCTTTAAAGGGATATTAAAGAGACCCTACCATCAAAATGTGTCTTTTCCCATTTGGACAAACAATATGCAAATATTATGTAGATTTTTCATTCTTTTATTTTATTTTATTTTTTTTATTTGGTGGTTGATTTTTTTTTTTCACATACATTTTTGAAGTCCCCCTATGTACGTGACAACTGGTTTGTTTCTCTGATTTCACCTCTGTGAGCCCTGATAGCAGCATTGAGGATGGCTTGACGGTTCTCTTTGAGGCTGAGAGGCGTAAGTGTTATCAGCAGGACCTGATAAGTGTGAAGAAAGCTAGAACCTTTCCACCCTCAGTGCAGAAAAGAATTAACCAATTATCCATTTATGTATTGCTCTGGTCATCGCCCTGTCAGTCTAGTCTAATCTTATCTATCCCTGTCCAGAGAACTACAGAGCAATTATTATGTCATTACCTACTATTTGTAATGAGACTAAATGCGGATAAGCAGCAACTACAGTAAAGTGAGGTTAGTCTGCACAGCCGGACAGGAGTTTAATCTCTTCGCTATTGCGGCTAGAATCGGACAAGATTTTATATGTCATTTTTAATTGCATAGGACTGCTGAAAAGGAAAAATGCGGCCAAAAATTCTATAAAAAAAATGTTTCCAGGAATATTGGTTTAAACAAAAATGCTCCTTTCTGAGAAAATGTCCTTTGAATTATGTCCAGATAAAATGTATCACCATCTCTTCAACACACACTAGATGGCGCTATAGCCTGAAATTTGTGTAGACCATTCTCCAGAATGTTAGGAATCTCTGATGCACAGAACAGTTATTACAATGTAAGGATGAGGGCACATGTCAGGGCTGAGATAGATAGATAGATAGATAGATAGATAGATAGATAGATAGATAGATAGATAGATAGATAGATAGATAGATAGATAGATAGATAAGAGATAGATGGGTTGCAATAATAATATGTGGAAGAGATAGATAGATAGATATGAGATAGATATGATATAGATAGATATGAGATAGATGGGTTGCAATCAGGCCCGGCCTGCCCATAGGGCAAACCGGGCACTTGCCCGGCGGGCCGCTGGGGACCGGGCCGCAGGGCCGGCTCGGAGCGCCCGCCGAGGGGGCTGGTGTTTCCCCCCGGCGGGCCAAGAGTGCCGGCGCACGCACAGGGGCCGCAATGGTCGCATATGCGACCGGACCTCTGTGCCAGGGGGCCGACAGGGCCCCCTCGCCACACGGCCGGGTCACAGATCCAGCCATGCAGCCATCACGGCCACCGCCTGCACTGCGTGGTGCAAGCAGCGTCCGTGGCTGAACAGCTGGGATCTTCTGCTCCCGGCCGTTCAGCTCCCAGGAGGCCGCGGGGCAGGCGCGCGATGTGATGACATCATCGCGCGCCTGCTCCGCGGCCCCCACTCGGGTGAGAGCGGCCGCCCGGACGGACGTGGAGAAGAGGAGGGAAACCAGGTGAGTAAGAGTTTTATTGTTTTTTAAACTACTTACTGGCCCTGCCTAGCCTATATACTACCCCTGCCTACCCTATATACTGCCCCTGCCTATCTATATACTGCCTCTGCCTACCCTATATACTGTCCCTGCCTACCCTATATACTGCCCCTGCCTATCCTATATACTGCCCCTGCCTGGCTATATACTGCCTCTGCCTACCCTATATACTGCCCCTGCCTATCTATATACTGCCTCTGCCTACCCTATATACTGCCCCTGCCTATCTATATACTGCCCCTGCCTACCCTATATACTGCCCCTGCCTACCCTATATACTGCCCCTGCCTACCCTATATACTGCCCCTGCCTATCTATATACTGCCCCTGCCTGCCTCTAAGTGGCCCTGCCTGGCTATATACTGCCCCTGCCTGCCTCTAAGTGGCCCTGCCTGGCTATATACTGTCCCTGCCTGCCTCTAAGTGGCCCTGCCTGGCTATATACTGCCCCTGCCTACCTCTAAGTGGCCCTGCCTGGCTATATACTGCCCCTGCCTACCTCTAAGTGCCCCTGCCTGGCTATATACTGCCCCTGCCTACCTATATACTGCCCCTGCCTGGCTATATACTGCCCCTGCCTGCCTCTAAGTGGCCCTGCCTGGCTATATACTGCCCCTGCCTGCCTCTAAGTGGCCCTGCCTGGCTATATACTGCCCCTGCCTGCCTCTAAGTGGCCCTGCCTGGCTATATACTGCCCCTGCCTACCCTATAAGTGGCCCTGCCTGCCTACTTACTGGCCCAGCCTGGCTACATACTGGCCCTGACTGCTAATTACTGCCCCTGGCCCTACCTGGCTAATTACTGGCCCTACATCTCTAATTACTGGCCCTACCTGGCTAGTTACTGGGGGCAGCCCCAGCTACCTGGCTAGTTACTGGGGGCAGCCCCAGCTACCTAGCTAGTTACTGGGGGCAGCCCCAGCTACCTGGCTAGTTACTGGGGGTTAATTACAGGGGTAGGCCCTGTCTACCTACCAAATTAATGGAGGAAGGCCCTGTTTACCTACCTAGTGGGGGTCTACCTATTTACATGCCACTTATCTGACATTTTTTAATTTCAAATTTTTAGGGTCTAACAGACGCTGTTTGGGGAATTGATAGGAAAGTGCTGGAAGAGAGAGGAGTCTAAGATGTATTTGTGTTAATTCTACAGGGACGAGTAGTGACCGGGAGAAGAAGACATTGCATTCTGTACCAGACAGAGAAAAAAATGGAAGGGAACGACTCATCAGGGAAGACATCATGGAGGTTTGGGCCAGATGGAGAAGAAAAGGAGAAGAAAACAACTCCCGTCAGAGATGACGTCTCCTGTGAGTCCCTGCTGTCAGGGGTCATTTTACTTCTGTGTTGAGTCAGTGCTGTATTCATGTGATGGTGACCTGACTACTGGGGATGTGATTGGTGGGGTTGTAGGTTATGCTGGTGCTTATGTAGTGTCAGTGTGGGCTTGTCCCTGATTGTAAAGCAAGTGCACTCCTCACCTGTGATGAGGGGTTTCTCTGCACCATTTTTTTTTCTTGCTTGTGTGTAGGGGGCTCTTTTGGTGCATTTTTTGATGCTTTTTTGTGCAGAAATGTACAGCATAAACTACTCTCTCTCTGCACAAAACTGCACCAAAAACACATAAAAAATGCACCAAAAACGCTCCGTGTGAAAGCAGTTTATAGTGTAGTTTATTTTAGAAAGTGGCGAGGTGCGAGAACAAGGGGCATTTTTTAAGTGGATATTGTATGTGGGCTGCTGGGGGCTTAGTGCCAGGGCTGATTTTTATTCCCAGTCCGGCCCTGGTTGCAATAATATGTGGAAGAGATAGATGGATATATGTAGACAGATAAATAGATAGATATGAGATGGATATATTATATAGATAGATAGATAGATAGATATGAGATAGATAGATATGGGATAGATAGATAGATATGAGATAGATAGACATGTGATAGACAGATAGATATGTGATAAATAGATAGATAGATAGATATGAGATGGATAGATATGAGATAGATAGATATAATGATGATAGATAGATAGATAGATAGATAGATAGATATGAGATAGATGTATGGATAGATAGATATGAGATAGCTAGATAGATTGATATGAGATAAATATGAAATAGATAGATATGATATAGATAGATGGATAAATAGATAGATACAGTGGGTTGCAAAAAGTCTACCCGCCCCTTGAACTATTCCTCATTTTAAATGCTACAGCCACAAACTTAAAGGGGTTTTCTCACTAGGCTGTTTCACTGACTCACAAGCAGTTTAAACTCACGGTCTCCTCGTGCTGTGGGTGGTTCTATAGCAGCTTCTGGCTGAACCATTACCCTGACAAGTACGGGAGAACTAATCTTCATTAAGAAAAAGTTGCTGTGTGGACTGAATACAAAGGATTTATCTGTAAACAACTGCTAAGCTCAACTCTCTCAGCTAATCAGATACAGAGTTAAGGACTGGTGTGCAGGTAACCATAAGAAGCTGCATGCACTGAAAAGCACATAAAATGTCTCTTATCTCATGACTAAAGTAAAATCAACAAAGCAATAAAGAAAAAGTCTTCATTTAACAGTCTCTTCATGTTGAAAGCTCATCTTTGTAGTGAGAAAACCTCTTTAACCCCTTAAGGACCCAGGGTTTTTTTTTTGGTGACACGTTCGTTTTTCCCTCCTCGCCTTCCCAAAGCCATAACTTTTTTCTTTTTCCACCTACATAGACATATGAGATCTTTTATTTTGCAGGACAAGATGTACTTTCTCATGGTGTTATTCACTATACTATAGAATATACTGGGAAACCGCAAAAAAATTCCAAGTGGGACAAATTGTGAAAAAAAAAATTATTTTCGCCATGTTTGCGGGGGTTTTGCTTTTACGGCGTTCGATCTTCGGTAAATATAATGTGTTATCTGTATTCTACAGATTGATACGAATCCGGCAATACCAAACATGTAGGGTTTTCGTTATGTTTTGGTACCGTAAAAAAATTCCAAACCTTTTTTATATTAGAAATTTGCGGCACGGCGCCATTTTGTGCGACCAATAACTTTTTTGTACTAACACCTACGGACGTCAGTGAGGCGGCATTTTTTTTTTGCAGGCTGAAGTGCAATTTTTATCGCTAGCAGTTTGGAATGCATGCGACTTTTTGATCATTTTTATTCCATTTTTTGAGTGACGTAAAGTGACCAAAAAACGCAATTCTGGCGTTTGGAATTTTTTTTATCTACGGTGTTCAACTTACAGGATAAATGATGTTATATTTTAATAGATTGGACTTTTTCAGAATTGGCGATACCAAATATGTGTAACTTTTTATTATTTTAATGATTTTATTTGTAAAATGGGGAAAGGGGGTGATTTGAACTTTTAATACTTTTTTTTTTTGTACTTTAAAACTTTTTTTTTTTTTTACTGTAACATTTAGTCCCCCTATGGTGCTTGACCACTAGGGGGCGTGATTGTTAATACAACCTAATGCATTGCATAGACAATGCATTAGACTGTACCAAGATGGCGGTTTCCACACTTGCTGTCTGCGGATGGAAGTGGGGCAAACCGGCCAGGGTAAGTGACGGGAGCCTTCACAGGGCTCCCCACCACCATGCCCGGTCGTCGGATCTGCGGTGGTGCCGATGACCGTAACGATGGGTTAAACAGCGCCAGCGGGCGGAGCCACTCGCCGGCGCTGTTACTGCCGGGTGTTAGCGGCGATTTGCCGCAAACACCCGGCGGCTGTGAGGGGGTGGAGGAGCGATCCCCCTGCAAAGCCCATTAGCGGCCCTGGGACGTACTCATGCGTCCAGGGTCATTAAGGGGTTAAATGGATGCTATTGATATTTTACGTGAAAGGGCAAAACAAAATAGCAAGGATTTATGTAGTGTAAAGCAAATGATACGGGCTCTTCCAAACTATAAAGTGCAACATCCAGCCTATTGGGGAAGGTCTCTACAGCTTTGCACATCTAGAGGCTGGAATGAATTTCTGCCCATTCCTCTCGCTCAGACAGATTGGTTGAAGAACGATTCTCAATAGGATTTAGGTCTGGACTGTGACTGGGCCATTGTAACCCATGGATATGCTTTGACGTAAACCCTTCAATTGTAGCTTTGGCTGTATGTTAAGATGAATCTACGCTCCAGTCTCAAGTCTTTTGCAGCCTCTCACAGGTTTTCCTCCAGGATTGTCCTGTTTTTAGCTCCATCCATCTCCCCTTCAGCTCTGAGAAGCCTCCCGGTCGCTGCTGAAGCATAGCCTCCCCCCAGCATGTTGCTGCCTCCCAGGCTTCACGGTGGGTTCAGGGGGTGCAGTGCAGTGTTTCCTTCACACATTTGTTGGGCATTTAGGCCCCAACTGACCAGAGCCCCTTCATCCACATGTGCTGTGTCCCCTACAGAGCTTTCTGCAGACAGGACTTCTTATGACTTTCAATAAGGGCTTTCTTCTTGCCGCTCCTTCTTCTTTGTGGAGAACATGACTAATAGTGCCCTGTGGACACTGACCTGTGAATCTCTGTAGCTCCTCCAAAGTGACCCTGGGCCTCTTGGCTGCTTCTCTAATTTGTGCTCTCCTTGTCTGGGCTGTCAGTTTTGGTGGACGGGTATGTCTTGGTAGGTTTGCAGTTGAGTCATACTCCTGTCATGTACACAAGATCGCTTGAACAGTGCTCCGTGAGACGGTCAGAGCTGGGGCTATTTATTTTATATATTCTGTTTAAAAACCTCACGCTGCAATCCACTGTGCCACAACTTTATCCCTGAGCTGTTTGGTGTGTTCCATGGTTTTCATGATGCTGTTTGTTCACTAATGTTCTCTAACAAACCTCTGAGACCTTCATAAAACAGCTGTAGTTATACTGAGAATAAATTACATACAGATGTGCTCTATTTACTTATTAGGTGACTTCTAAAGGCAATTGATCACACTGGATATTCAGGCTATTAATTTGCAAAAATTTGGACAAGCATGTATCATTTGATTTACACTTCACAAATACTCACTACTTTGTGTTGCTCTATCTGTTGCTAAACTATTAATACAATACATTTTAAGTTTGTGGCTGTAATGTTTAAAAACAAGGAAAAGTTGAAGGAGTAGGAAGACTTTCACAACCCACTGTATACATAGATTTTACTTTTTTCATGGATAGGGATTTTGTTAGGGAAAAATGAGAATTTATTTCTTTTGTATCTTACTTGAGATTTTTTTTATTTATGTCTTTCTTAAAACTTTTTCTATAATTATTTGTATGTCTGTGCAATTTATTTCATGTAGTTTGGATGTGCTGACCAATTTTTATTTGATAGATAGATAGATAGATATGAGATAGATAGATAGATAGATAGATAGATAGATAGATAGATAGATAGATAGATAGATACAGGTGAAACCAGTAGTTTCCATCCCCTCTATATAAAGCCCCATCTGCAGGTTTTTCTCCCTCTCTGAAATGAAATCAGAATAAACCTTCCCTGTTTTAGGTCAATTAGGAACCAAAATTATTTATATTTGCCAAATGCAGAATAATGAGAGAGAGAATTTTATAAGGAATTTTTATTACTTTCTGCAAAGTCAAAAGCTTCCATACAATGGGATTACTCTGCCTTTATACAATTTGGGGCCGCCCATATGATGAGGTCACATCTTTGGAAGCTTCTGGAAGGTTTATTGGCAACATCTGAGTTAATTAGAGACACAGCTGTGGATGTATTTTAAAGCACACCAGAAACACACTGCTTCTGTGTGTAACATCATGGGAAAGTCTAAAGAAATCAGCCAAGATATCAGGAAGAGAATTGTGGACTTGCACAAGTCTGGATCATCCTTGGGTGCAATTTCCAGATACCTGAAGGTGCCTCGTTCATCTGTACAAACAATTATACACAAGTACAAACAAGATGGGAATGTCCGGCCATCATACCGCTCAGGAAGGAGACGGGTTCTGTGTCTCAGAGATGAACGTGCTTTGGTCTGACATGTGCATATCAACCCAAGAACAAAAGCAAAAGACCTTGTGAAGATGCTGGCGGAAGCTGGTAAGATTGTGTCATTATCCACAGTGAAACGAGTACTGTATCAACATGGGCTGAAAGGCCGCTCTGCCAGGAAGAAGCCATTACTCCAAAAGAAACATATAAAAGCCAGATTAATGTTTGCAAATGCACAGGAACAAAGACCTACATTTTTGGAGACATGTCCTGTGGTCTGACGAAACTGAAATTGACCTGTTTGGCCATAATGATTATCGTTACGTTTGAAGCAAAAAGGGAGAAGCTTGGAAGCCTAAGAACCCATCTCAACTGTGAAACACGGGGATGGCAGCATCATGTTGTGGGTTTGTTTTGCTGTAGGGACTGGTTCACTTCACAAAATAGATGCTATCATGAGGAAAGAAGATTATGTGACAATACTGAAGCAACATCTCAAGACATCAGCCAGGAAGTTAAAGCTTGGGTGGAATTGAGTCTTCCAAATGGACAATGACCCGAAGCTACTGCCAAACTGGTTACAAAGGGGCTTAAGGAGAACCAGGTCAATGTTTTGGAGCGGCCATCACAAAGTCTCAATCCTATTGAAAATCTATAGGCAAAGCTGAAAAGGCCGGTGCGTGCAAGGAGACCTCCAAACATGGCTCAGTGACACCAGTTCTGTCAGGAGGAAGGGGCCAAAATTCCTACCAACTATTGTGAGAAGCTTGTGGAAGGATCCAGAACGTTTGACCCAAGTCCTACAGTTTAAGGGCAAAGCCACCAAATACTAATGAAATGGAGGAAACTTCTGACTTTGCAGAAAGTAATAAAAATGTTTTAACAAATAAACACTGGTCAGCCATAACATTAAACTATAACAGGTGAAGTAGACACACAATTAACTTCACTGTAGGGCCCCAGGCAGTCCCGTCTGACACTGGGCCTAGAGTCAGTCTTCACTGTAGTTCTAACATTCTATTAAAGAACCAGGAAGCTCAGGATGAACACAGAGAAACAAAAACATTCTAAATAGTATTAAAGACACCACAAAAGAAAAAAAAAAGAAGCTTCCTGGAGTCAGGGCCGATGAGAAGCACCAGAGCTGTGGAGTGTGGTCTCTGGGTTGTGTGTAGAGTATACACTGGTAACAAGCTCACAGTTGTGTATACGGTGTCTTAGATCTTCCACTTCCTGTGCAGCGCACCAGCAGAGCCGTGTGGGTGGAAACGTCAAAAGCTCTTCTCACAGCAGGTGACAACGATTCGGAACAAAAAAGAGCGTCCCGGACCGGTCCTGACCCACCATGATGTCCGACTGGATTGTCCTCTGCGCCCTGCTCCACGCTCACATCGCCGTAGCAGGTAACGTCCAAGGCCTAAACCGCCAACTTCTAGATCTCGTCCCAAAAAATACCTACAATTTTTTTTAAATGTAAAATTTATTTCGGAATTTCACAGCATTTTAGGTGAAATTTTATGTAAATTGTATGTAAGAAAAATGGATTCGTTTTTTTGTTTTCACGGACGGGGCCTCATCGTCGAGCTCTGTTCCGGTCTGAGCTGCTTTGCCTTATCTATGGATATACAAATGTATATATCCCATGCAATGACTAGACCAAAATATTCAGCCACACATCTGATGTCGGACCCCAATATGGAGAAATATGTCAAATTTTTTAAAACTTTTAGAAAAAAAAAAATTAATGTGAGATTTTTGGGAAAATTGAAGTATGTGTCGGCCTGACGAGCATGATATAGTGAAGACGGGACTTCCTTTGTCTCTGGCACCATTCTGCTTACATGAGAAGGTTGTATTCACTTCTTACCCTGGAGGATAAAGCATTTTGGTTTTATGTAGGTTTTTAGGTATAAATAGCAATGTAATGTTACCCCAGCTGGGCCTGAGGGACTAAATTACCCCAACCATCCTTTTATATCAAAAAATGCCTCCATGAAGGATACGGGTACTATAGTATAAGGGCAGTACTGCTATCAGGGGCCCGCTGATAGGGAACAAAATAGGAACTAACAATGGTAGGGGGCACAGATGATTCAGTTTTAAGGGGCCCTAATAAAATGGGGCCCGATGATAGGGTGCAAAATAGGAACTGGTAATGGGTAGGAGCCCAGGTGCTTTGGCTGTATGAGGCCCTGATCAAAAAGGGGCCCAATGATAGGGTGCAAAATAGGAACTAACAATGGAAAGGGGCACAGGTGATTCAGTTGTAAGGGGTCCTAATAAAAAGGAGCCCAATAATAGGGTGCAAAATAGGAACTAACAATGGGAAGGGGCACAGGTGATTCGGTTGTAAGGGGCCCTAATAAAAAGGGGCCCAATGATAGGGTGCAAAATAGGAACTGGTAATGGGAAGGGGCACAGGTGATTTGGTTGTAAGGGGCCCTAATAAAAAGGGGCCCAATGATAGGGTGGAGAATGAGAACTAACAATGGGAAGGGGCACAGGTGATTCGGTTGTAAGGGGCCCAATGATAGGGTGCAAAATAGGAACTGGTAATGGGTGGGAGCCCAGGTGCTTCGGCTGTATGGGGCGCTGATCAAAAAGGGGCCCGCTTATAGGGTGCAAAATAGGAACTAACAATGGGAAGGGACACAGGGGATTCGTTTGTAACGGGCCCTAATCAAAAAGGGGCCCACTAATAGAGTTCAAAACAGGAACTGGTAATGTGTAGGGGCCCAGATGCTTCTGCTGTATAGGACCCTAACAGAGACGTCACTTGCAGCTCCTGGGCCCTAGTGCAAAAACTGAAATGAGGCCCTTTAGCTACCATGTGCCGTTTACAATGCTGTGGTAGAAGGGCTTTTGATGCCCCCGCAGGCTGCAGGGCCCAGTACCGACATCTACCTCTGCAACCCTTATAGCTATGTCCCTGGGCCCTAATCAACAAGGGGCCTGCTGATAGAGTGCTAAATAGGAACTAAAAGGGGAAGGGGTCCAGATGATTCGTCTATAAGGGGCCCTAATCAAAGAGGGGCCCACTGATATGGTACAAGATAGGAGCTCATAATGGGTAGGGCCCAGGTGCTTCGGCTTATTGGGGCCCTAAACAAAAAGTGGCCCACTGATAAGGTGGAAAATTGGAACTGGTAATAGGTAGGGCACCAAGTGCTTTGACTGTTTGGGGCCCTAATCAAAAAGGGGCCCGCTGATAAGGTACAAGATAGGAGAACTTGTAATGGATAGGGGCCCAGATGCTTCGGTTGTTCTGATGGGAGCTGTGGTCTCGTTTTAGAGACTTAACCCATGATGTGCTGTGGTCTGCATATGGGGTTTTACAGATTGTTTTTGAGTATTTTACCCATGAGGCTCTTAGATTTTTGTGCTTTAACCTATGGGTTATATCCAATCAGCCATTACATTAAAACCGGGTGAAGTGAATGACCTGGATTATCTGTGGGCAGTGGTGCCCGTCGAGGTAACCGGGGTATATTTGGCAAGTTACCAGTTTTTTAAGTAAAGATCTTAGCGACTCTGACCAGGACCAAAATGTGACGCCAACATGATTGGGGCAGAAAGTCTCCAAAATGGCCGGGCTTGTGGGGTGTCCCTGGTCTGTAGCAGTCAGTACCTACCAAAAGTGTCCAAGAAAGGACGACTGGTGACCAGGGAGAAGGTCAAAGGGGCCAAGGATCACTGATGTGTGTGGTCTGACCGGGTCCAACCTCATAGAAGTTCTACTGGAGAACAAATTAATTAAAAAGTTCCTGCTGGATATGCAAAGAGGTGACAGGACGCACCGGGCCCTGGAGCCACAGACCGGACAGAGGGCCCAAGCTGATCCCTGTCCACTGCTGAAAGTCTCCATAATGGGCATCAGAACATGGAGCAATGGAGGAAGGTGACCTGGAGTGACGGATAATGTTTTAAATTATGTGGACGGATGGGTCTGTTACTTAGGCCCTATTACCACAAGGTTTCTGCACTCCGCTGCTATTGATAAAGGTATTCTGACATATACCGTGGTGGAGCTATAGGACTCTATAGAGCAAACATAGTCTATTTTGGTTTATTTCATGGCAGTAATCACTATGTTGGTTGTATAGGCAGTGACCTCGCTCAGCAGGATATTGCCCCCTGGGGCTACACTACAAAAATTACCAAGGAATGAGGAACACAACAAAGTGTTCAAGGTGGTGACTCGGCCTCCGAAGTCCCAGATCTCAATCCCATCAAGCTAGAAAACAAGTCCCATCCATGGAGGCCACACTCTACAACTTATAGGACTTCAAAAGATGGTCTAAGCTTAGATAAAGAGGACTTATGTTGTCCAAAAACAGCGCCACATCTGTCCACAGGTTGTATGAGGTATTGCAGCTCAGGCCCCATGACCAAGCTGCAATATCAGAGAAATATCAGAGTTTCTGGAAGAAAGCAGCCGTGCTTTAACTAACATCTTGGTGCAGATACCACGGGGCAGTTTCAGAGGTCTTCTGGAGTCCAGGCCTGAAAAAGGTCAGAGTATCATAAGGCGAACTATCGGTGGTTTTAACGTTATATCTAAGCAATGTTACCTCCAAGTCTTGTAGTTTACTATGGGATTGATGATGAGTTCTGTAGTTTATTTATAGGATACTATAGATACTAATATGTTCTGTTCTTTATATATGGGGCATTGGGGTGTTTCTACTAATCATGCTATTTAACTATAATGTACATATGCAATGTAATCAATATTATCTGTGGGATATCGCTGGTTACTATGGATTATCTATGAGCTCTCTATGGACACATTACTTTATCTCTGAAGTAGTATGAATTCCCTGTACTGATGCTTTGCTTATAAATTACATACGTATTACTGTAGTATATAAGGTAATGTTGTTTATCTATAGGGTACAATAGGGTCCTCTAGTTGATCTGTGGGGCACCGTCGTGTACATTCGGCCTTGCTCGTGTAGCTACAGAATACATTTTAGTATTTTCCCTACATGAGTGAGTTTTGGCGAAGTGTGCAATGTCTTCTATTAGTGTAAAGATAATTGTTCTACTACTATACCATGTTCTATTAGTATGAGAAATAGGGAAGAAAAAATAAAGGGGGGCGCACAATAGTGAAATATGTTTCGAAAACAAAGCAGATTAAAACAGATGTAGGTGTGCTCACCTCTGGAGGTTGCGCTCCTATTTTAGAGGCACAACTCTCATAAGCGCTTACAGGGCTTTGTGGTGCCGTAGCCCTTATCACGGCGGCCGCTGGTCTCGTACAGTACGGCGCTCGAATGAACGCCAAATGGATCTGGAAGCAGGAGAAAAAATGGTGGACCCGGCGCACGTGCAATTTCCAATAGAAGCCAAGAGTGCTGGATAAAGTTTAAAAATGTCTTTTATTCTTAAAAAATGCCCTCACACCATTAAAAATATAGACAATAAAACCCTTCCATATTCTACTAGTATATAGATGGTCGTTCTTAGTATAAATTGTTCTATTATTATAGATTGTTCTAATAGTATATAAGTGTTCATTCTGTTAGTATAGGTTATTCTATTAGCATATATTGTTCTATTATTATTGGTCGTTCAATTAGTATATAGATGATTGTTCTATTGGTATATAGATGATTGTTCTATTGGTATAGATTGGTCTGTTACTATTGATTGTTCTAATAGTATATAGATGATTGATTGTTCTATTAGTATAAATTGTTCTATTAGTATATAGATGATTGATATATTGGTATATAGATAATTGTTCTATTGGTATAGATTGGTCTGTTAGTATTGATTGTTCTAATAGTATATAGATGATTTTTCTATTAGTATAGATTGTTCTATTAGTATATAGATGATTGATCTATTAGTATAGATTGTTCTATTAGTATAGATTGTTCTATTAGTATATAGATGATTGATCTATTAGTAGAGATTGTTCTATTAGTATATAGATGATTGATATATTGGTATATAGATAATTGTTCTATTGGTATAGATTGGTCTGTTAGTATTGATTGTTCTAATAGTATATAGATGGTTGTTTAATTAGTATATAGATTATTGTTCTATCACTATAGATTGTTCTATTAGTATATGAATTTTCATTCTGTTAGTATAGATTATTCTATTAGCATATATTGTTCTATTAGTATAAATTGTTCTATTAGTATTGGTCGTTCAATTAGTATATTTGATGATTGATCTATTGGTATAGATTTTTCTATTAGTATATAGATGATTGTTCTATTATTATAGATTGATCTATTAGTATATAGATAACTGTTCTATTGGTATAGATTGTTCTGTTAGTATTGATTGTTCTAATAGTATATAGATGGTCATTCAATTAGTATATAGATTATTGTACTATTATTATAGATTGCTCTATTAGTATATAGATGATTGTTCTATTAGTGTAGCATATTCTATTAGTATATAGATGATTTTTCTATTAGCATAGATTGTTCTCAAAGTAGATAGGTGGTTGTTCTATTAGTATAGATTGTTCTGTTAGTAGATTGTTCTATTAGTATATAGATGGTTGTTCTATTAGTATAGATTGTTCTATAAGTAGATTGTTCTATTAGTACATATGTGATTGTTCTATACATTGTTCTATTACATTGTTCTATTAGTATGTAAATGAAAGTTCTATTAGTATAGATTATTATATTAGTATAGATTGTTCTGTTAGTATAAAATATTCTATTAGTATGAAGATAATTGTTCAGATTGCTCTATCACTATATAGATGATCACTCTATTAATATAGATTATTCTCTTAGTATATAGATTATCGTTCTATTAATATATAGATAGCTGTTTTATTAGTATAAAATATTCTGTTAGTGTATAGATGAAAGTTCTATTAGTATAGTTTGTTCTATTAATACCGTATGTAGATGACTGTTCTATTACTATAGGTTTTTCTATCAGCTTATAGATTGTTCTATCAGTATAGATTGTTCTATTAGTATATAGATGATTGTTCTATCAGTATAGAGTGTTCTATTAGTATATAGATGATTGTTCTATCAGTATAGATTGTTCTGTTAGTATATAGATAATTGTTCTATCAGTATAGAGTGTTCTATTAGTATATAGATGATTGTTCTATCAGTATAGATTGTTCTATTAGTATATAGATGATTGTTCTATCAGTATAGAGTGTTCTATTAGTATATAGATAATTGTGTTTGTATATATATTGTTCTGTTGGTGCATTGATGATATTTAAAAAAAATTGTCCTGTTGGTATATAGATGATCAATAATATATAGATGATTGTTCTATTAGTATATGGATGATTGTGCTATTGGTATAGATTAGTCTGTAAATGATCGTTTGATTAGTACATAGATAACTGTTCTGTTAGTATATAAATAATTGTTCTACTGGTATATGTTGTAAATCAGTCTTTGTCTATACTACTGCAGCCCCATTTCCGGTGCCCTCTGTGGGGGGCTGTAGTACCGCACCATCTTGTCAGCACCAATATTATTCTTTACTATTTTTAGACATTTTCTCTTGTTCGTTCACATTCGGCTTTTCTCTGCCTGTTTTTGTTACAGAAAACATACAAAAATATTTTATGTTAACGTCTCTGTTGATTTTAGAGAGATTTTTTTTTTTTTTTGCCTTTGTTCCTTCAGGTCTCTGTTGGACGTGATGGATTTATCCAGGTTTATAGGATTGATGATCAGGATGCATTGGGCATCAGTCTTTAAAAAAATGGATCCATCAGAAGAGTGCTATCCATAGAAGAGAACATAAGTGGCCCCCCTTAATGGTGTCTCCTAGGACATAAGGGCCTGGTGTTTGTTTTACCTCATCAACCTTCATGGCTCTTGGTTCTGTCGAAGAAGTGGGTCCCGTACAAAGAGTGCCACCAGGGCAGTATTTGCAGTACTCTTATCAGGGGCCCTAATCAAAGGCCCTAATAAAAAAGGGGGCCACTGATATGGTGCAAGATAGGAACTGAGTGGGGGGCCCAGATGCTGTGGTGCTAAAATTACTCCTGGCAGTCCTACTTTTACAGGGTCTCACCAGGGGGATGGGACCGATCCTGGCTGGGCCCTTTACCCTATAGGCCTCATAGCAACCGCATAATCTGTCTCTAGGATATGTTCATCTTTGTACCAGTGTGAACAGAGACTAAAAATAAGCAACAATCCCATGGGTCTAGGCACATGGAGTTGCTGAGTACACAGTGCCAGTATGGCGGCACAAGCTCTCAATACAGTTCTATAGCCACGCTACGTACCACAAGTGCAAGGAACCGGAAGTGACATCGGACATGACACACAACGTTGTATGTCACTTCAGTTTCTTTATGTTACCCTTATGGGATAGGAACTGGGAGTGAGATCGGATATGACACATGACATTTGATGTCACTTCCAGTTTCCCTACAGGATAGGAACCTTAAATGACATTGGACATGACGCACAACGTTTGATGTCACTTCCAGTTCCCATATGTTACCCCTATGGGAGAGGAACTGGAAGTTAGATCGGATATGACGCACAACATTTGATGTCACTTCTGTTTTCCCTATGTTTCACTTATAGGATAGGAACCGAAAGTGATATCAGACGTGACGCACAACATTTGATGTCACTTCCAGTTTCCCTATGTTACCCCTACAGGAAAGAAACCGGAAGTGACATATGACATGACGCATAACATTTGATGTCACTTCCAGTTTCCCCTACAGGAAAGAAACCGGAAGTGACATATGACATGACGCATAACATTTGATGTCACTTCCAGTTTCCCTATGTTTCCCCTACAGGAAAGAAACCGGAAGTGACATATGACATGATGCACAACATTTGATGTCACTTCCAGTTTCCCTATGTCACCCCTACGGGATAGGAACTGGGAGTGAGATTGGATGTGATGCACAATATTTGATGTCACTTCCAGTTTCCCTATGTTACCCTTATGGGATAGCAACTGGGAGTGAGGTCACATGTGATGCACAATATTTGATGTCACTTCCAGTTTCCTTACGTCACCCCTATGGGAAAGGAACTGGGAGTCAGATCAGATATGACACACATCATTTGATGTCACTTCCAGTTTCCTTACGTCACCCCTATGGGAAAGGAACTGGGAGTGAGATCAGATATGACGCATGACATTTGATGTCACTGCCAGTTTCCCTATAGGATAGGAACCTTAAATGACATCAGACATGACACACAACATTCGATGTCACTGCCAGTTTCCCTATGTTACCCCTTGGGAAAGAAACCGGAAGTGACAAAGGACATGACGCACAACGTTTGATGTCACTTCCAGTTACCCTATGTCACCCCTATGGGAGAGGAACTGGGAGTTAGATCGGATATGACGCACAACATTTGAGGGCACTTCTGGGTTCCCGATGTTTCCCCTATAATACAGGAATCAAAAGCAATATCAGACATGATGCATGAAATTTGATGTCAATTCCAGTTTCCCTATATCACCTTTATGGGTTAGGAACTTGGAGTGAGGTCAGATATGACGCACAACATTTGATGTCACTTCTGGTTTCCCTATGTTTCCCTTATAGAATAGGAACCGAAAGTGATATCAGACATGATGCATGAAATTTGATGTCACTTCCAGTTTCCCTATGTCACCCCTATGGGATAATAACCGGAAGTGACATAGGACACAACGCACAACATTTGATGTCACTTCCGGTTTCCTTATGTTTCCCCTATGTTATGGAAAATGGAAGTAATGTCGGATATTGTGCATCACGTCTGACATCACTTCCAGTTCCCATAACATAGGGATAACATGCAGAAACTGGAAGTAATGCTGGAAATTGTGCGGCACGTCCAGTGTAACTAGGGAAGCCGCCGCTCCAGGAACAGTGCAGGATCAGTATTAACTCCTACACACATACCATTACTCTAACTCGGAGTTATGATTAAGGTTTATTTTTTAATTAATTTTTCCAAATTCTGGTCAACTTGACTTAAAGCCCAACACTAATTATTGTTATACTCACAGCATCTTTGCAAAATCTGTGACAGTCCCCCCCCCCCCCTCCCCCTCCATGTACAAAGTACATTACTGGTTTCTTCATATGTGTTATAGCAGCTTTTTGTCTCCTCGGCCACCAGGGCCCATGTGTGATTATCCTATAGCTAGGCCTCTGGGGGCATATGAACAGTACCATATAGTACAATGGTGTAAGCATTCTTATACCACACACTATCTGCATTAAAAAAAAAAACCTCACAGCATGTGCCATCATATGCTATATATCAGGCCATGATCTTCACTAGAAATATTGATTTCAGCTGTGAAGCTAATGAACTCTGCAGCCTAAAATACAGCAAATACAATTACACATGACATAACGGGCATAACAGATGTCAAAATTATTTAAAAAAACAATATAAATCCACCTGCTTTATGTGCAGATTTACACCATAACACACAACACAAAAAAATAAAATAAAAAAATATTATAAATTAGTACATAGCATAAAATTATTATTTTCAGAGCAAACAGAAAGGTGGCTCACTGTACACACTTCCAAGGTTTCTTACCCCTAAATTCAATCCTTTATATTTGGCAGCGGTCCACGACCATCTCACTGTGGTCTGATATGGAGAAGAGTCAACAATTTTTGTAGGATTTCTGACTCATAATTCAGCAATTCAGTTCCTAGAGTATTATTAAAAAAGGTGTCAGCCTTTATTTATATGTCTACAATAAAAATTCTGGAAAAAAGTAAAAAAAAAAAAATAAACCTAAAAACCGATATTTTTAATTTTTTGCCTCAACTAATTTATCAAGAAATATTTTTGAATATTGAACCAGAGTGTATAGTGACCAGAAAAAAAGTTGGCAAAAATATATATAAAATATATATATTTTTTTAATTTGATAAAAAAAATAATTTAATTAATAATTTTTAAGAAACTGTCAGGCCACGGTTAGAGTAACTTCTTGCGTTTATTTGCCTTAATTTTTTTACATTTTATTTAGTGGGGTCATGTTATAAGATTGTGTTATAAAATCTAATTTATTCACAGATTTGGAGAGTTTCCTCAACTTCAAAAACTTTATTTGCTTCATATGTAAAGGACGGTATAACGTGTATTCAATTTTTTTTATTTTTTTTAAAAAAACTACCAGGAAACCTTAGATTTTGGGTCCAGTTGTTTCCATAATTAGATCCTTCTCTTTTTGGAGAAGTTGTATTGAGGGTCCTTACCTGGACTATGGTACTGGTCGTGCCCAGCACAGAGGCTTTGGATGGCACTGGGCAAAAAAAAATAAAAAAATTGGTGACGGACCCCGTCCTGGTTAATGGGGTTGGACATGAACATTACTTACTAGCATTAGATAGTATTTTATCAGAATGTAATGTGTATGAGTATAGCCTTGCTATATACTCTATGTAACTTTTGTACAGGGGATTTGGGCACTAAATGGGTAAGTTATTAGGGCACTATATGGCGGTAGTAATCAGGCATTGTATGACGTTGTATCTATTTGTATACTCTATCAGTATATTATTTGAGCACTATATGGCAGAACATCAGAAGAATGCACTACATAGACCACCAGGAAACACCTCGTGGGACTAAAGAGCCAAAATGTCTGTCACCCGGGTTCCTAGCAATATAAATAACTAAAGAAGCAGCTGAGGAGAATTTAAGAGCAATTTGACTTCAGGATTTCTGTAGATTTATTACCGTAGGTGGCAATAGTCTAATATCATAGTCTACTGTATATTTAGTGTTTGATCTGAACGGCCTCTTCACTATATCTTATCCTCCGTATCATACTGTATAACAGTGAGGTGTGAAAAGATAGTATCACATTTCAGGAAATAAAGCAAACCCGTATCTTCCGCCTCACTGTATATCGCTCCATCACATTTTCTAATATTCAGGTGTTAGAAGTATGTTATCAGTATTACAAGATGCAAGGCTAAAATCACTAATTGTACAGGGTTCACTGCTAAGCAGACAGAAAGTGGAACGGGCAAGATTCAGACAATCATCCATATCTCAACTGAGCAAAAAAAAATAATTCATTATCAAGTTTTAAAAAAAATATTGCAATTTTTTTCTTTTTTTTTTTTTTTACTTTTTATTGATGTAATACAATGTGTTTGAATAAAATGATTGTTGATATAAAGCAAGTCGTTATATATTTAATACAGATATTTATAAACCAGGATGTGCATAGCTATATATCTGTCTGTCTATCTAACTCATATCTATTGATCTATCTATCTCTATTTATCTCTCATATCTATCGCTTATCTATCTATCTATCTCATATCTATCTATCTCCTATCTATATCTATCTATCTTTCTATCTATCTCCTATCTATTGATCTCCTATCTATCTATCTATCTATCTATCTATCTATCTATCTATCTATCTATCTATCTATCTAGCCATCTAGGTCGCCTTGCTCGCATCGGCCTTTTCAGCTTTGCCCATACATTTTCAATAGGATTGAGATCAGGGCTTTGTGATGGCCGCTCCAAAACATTGGCTCGGTTCTCCTTAAGCCACTTTGTAACCAGTTTGGCAGTAGCTTCAGGACATTGTCTATTTGGAAGACCCATTTCCGCCCAAGCTTTCACTTCCTGGCTGATGTCTTAAGATGTTGCGTCAGTATTGCCACATAATCTTCTTTCCTCAGGATGCCATCTATATTGTGAAGTGCACCAGTCCCTTCTGCAGCAAAACAACCCCACAACATGATGCTGCCAACCCCCGTGTTTTGCAGTTGGGATGGTGTACTTAGGCTTCCAAGCTTCACCCTTTTTCCTCCAAATATAACGATGGTCATTATGGCCAAAATTTAAATTTTAGTTTTGTCAGACCACAGGACATGTCTCCAGAAATGTAGCTCTTTGTTCCTGTGCATTTGGAAACATTAATCTGGCTTTTATATGTTTCATTTGGAGTAATGGCTTTTTCCTGACAGAGTGGCCTTTCAGCCCATGTTGATACAGTACTCGTTTCACTGTACTACAGATAATGACACAATCTTACCAGCTTCCGTCAGCATCTTCACAAGGTCTTTTGCTTTTGTTCTTGGGTTGATATGCACATGTCGGACCAAAGCACATTCATCTCTGAGACACAGAACCCGTCTCCTTCCTGAGCGTTATGATGGCTGGAAATTCCCATCTTGTTTGTACTTGTGTATAATTGTTTGTACAGATAAATGAGGCACCTTCAGGTATCTGGAAATTGCTCCCAAGGATGACCCAGACTTGTGCAAGTCCACACAGAAGCAGTGTGTTTCTGCTGTGCCATAAAATACAACCACAAGTGTGTCTCTAATTAGCTCAGATATTGCCAATAAACCAGAAGCTTCCAAAGACATGACCTCATCATATGGGCGGTCCCAAATTGTTTAAAGAACATAGTAATAGTGTATGGAAACTTTTGACTTCGGAGAAAGTAATAAAAATGCCTTAAAAAATTCTCTCTCTCATTATTCTGACATTTGGCAAATACAAATAATTTTGGTTCCTAATTGACCTAAAACGGGGAAGGTTTATTCTGATTTCATGTCAGAGAGAGAAAAAAACCTGCAGACGGGGCTTTATATAGAGGGAGGGAGAAACCTGCAGATGGGGCTTTATACAGAGGGAGGGAGAAACCTGCAGATGGAGCTTTATATATAGTGGATGGAAACTGCTGGTTTCAACTGTATCTATCTATCTATCTATCTATCTATCTATCTATCTATCTATCTATTTCATATCTATCTATCTCATATCTATCTATCTATCTATCTATCTATCCCTCTATCTATGTATCTATCTCATATCTATCTATCTATCCCTCTATCTATGTATCTATCTCATATCTATCTATCTATCTATCTCATATCTATCTATCTATCTATCCCTCTATCTATGTATCTATCTCATATCTATCTATCTATCTCCTATCTATCTATCTATCTATCTCCTATCTATCTATCTATCTATCTATCTATCTATCTATCTATCTATCTATCTATCTATCTCATATCTATCTCATATCTATCTATCTATCTATCTATCTATCTCATATCTATCTATCTATCTATCTCATATCTATCTATCTCATATCTATCTATCTATCTCATATCTATCTATCTATCTATCTATCTTTTTACTGTATCTATCTCATATTGAGAAGGATTTTTAAGCCAAATGTATTCAAAAGTGCAGCGTGTCAAACAAATAGTACAAAAGGAAGCTATCTCAGGCCTTCTCTGAGAAGATGAGTATCCCCAACAAAATTTTCCTAGTTCTCAAAGCCACGTGCCTTGTAAGGTATTGTGGTTGGCTTTGATATGGGGGTAATGTTGCTGTCTGCATAATAGAGGGCACTATCTTTGGATATGATATAGGGGCATTGGGGCTAGTTGTAAGATGGGGGCACTGTGACTGGCTGTGATATACAGCCTCTCACCCCTCACATGTTTGTACATATTGTATTATATCTTTTCATGGGACAACACTGAAGATCTGACACTGATACAATGTAAAGTAGTCGGTGTACGGCTTGTATCATAGGGGAAATGTGGTGTGCCCTCAAAATAACTCAACACAGCCGCCAATATCTAACCTGCTGACAACAAAAGTGAGGACACGCCTAAGTGACCACAAAAGTGAGTACACCCCTAAGGGAAAATGGACAAATTGGGTCCGATTTGCTATTTTCCCTCCACGAAGTCATGTGACTTGTTTGTGTTACAAGGTCTAAGGTGTAAATGTGGAGCAGGTGTGTTATATTTGGTGTCATCGCTCTCACACTCTCTCATACTGGTCACTGGAGTCCAACATGGCTCCTCATGGCAAAGAACTGTCTGAGGATTTGAAAAAAGAACGCTTGCTCTACATAAAGATGGCCGAGGCTATAAGAAGAAGCCATCACCCTGACACTGAGCTGCAGCACGGGGGCCAACACCCTGACACTGAGCTGCAGCACGTGGGCCAACACCCTGACACTGAGCTGCAGAACGGGGGCCAACACACTTACAATGAGCTGCAGCGCGGGGGCCAAGACCCTGACACTGAGCTGCAGCGCGGGGGCCACCTCCCTGACACTGAGCTGCAGCGCGCGGGCCATCTCCCTGTCTCTGAGCTGCAGCGCGGGGGCCAAGACCATACAGTTGTTTAACAAAACAGGTTCCACTCAGAACAGACCTCGCCAGGGTCGACCCAAAGAAGCTGAGTGCACATGCTCAGTGTCATATCCAGAGATGATTGCTGCCAGCATTGCTGCAGAGGTTACAGGGGTAGAGGGCAGAAAGTCAGTGCTTAGACCATACTCCATCACATTGGTCTGCATGGCTGTTGTCCCAGAAGGAAGCCTCTTCTAAAGATGAAGCACAAGAAAAGCCTGCAAACAGTTTGCTGAAAACAAGCAGATAAGGACATGGATTACTGGAACCATGTCCTGTGCTCTGATGAGACCAAGATAAACTTATTTGGTTCAGATGGTGTCAAGAGTGTGTGGCAGGAACCAGGTAAGGAGTACACAGACAAGTGTGTCTGCCTACAGTCAAGCATGGTGGTGGGAGGGTCATGGTTTGGGGCTGCATGAGTGCTGCCGGCTGAAGCAGAGCATGACCCCCCCCCCCTTCTGGGCCGTAGGGCAGTATCCAACATGATAACGACTTAAATACCTCCAAGACGACCACTGCCGCGCTAAAAGAAATCATCTGTGATGGTGAATATCTTATCTATGTGCCGATACACTGTGACAAATCCAAATAAATCTAGGAGATAATTGGTCAGTTCTCTGCTACCTCCATGTCTGACCCCAGCTGTTCTCCCGCATGCTATCCTAAGCGTAATGGGAATAAATCATCTAAGGAAGCCGTCTCCATTAGAATATAAATTGGGGATTGACGACCGTCCCATCTCTGCAGCCTGTTGCCGTCTCACCTTCCTTATTTCTATGTCTGACCCCTGTCATATAAATGAGCTGATACCTGCAAATAACAGAGAGCAGGCGCCGCACACAACAGTGATTCATGGATTGTTATGGAGCCGAGATGTTCCAGGTCGTAAAAGACTGATCTAAGATCTGATGAATATTAATACAGCCAACTCCTGAAAATGGATTCCTGCCGCTAAACAGCGACCCAATCGCCTGGAACTGTTCCTATATAGTACAACATCCAGAATCACATACTCACTATAATGACTTGTATCCACATGTCTAATCTACACAGCCGCACTGCAAACAGAAGTAAGTACAGAGTAGTCAGCGACCATATAAAGGAGATATATGTAATATAGTATGATTGCAGGAGTCAGCGTTACAGTGGATATATTCTTGTACATAGGAGCAGTATTATAGTAGTTATATTCTTGTACATAGGGAGCAGTATTATAGTAGTTATATTCTTGTACATAGGATCAGTATTAAAAGTAAATTATATTCTTGTACATAGGGAAAAGTATTATAGTAAGTTATAATTTTTGTACATAGAAGGCAGATTATTAGTATTATATTCTTGTACATAGAAAACAGTATTTAGTAATTATATTCCTTGTACATAGGACAGTATTTTAGCAGTTATATTCTTGTACATAGGGAGCAGTATAATAGTAGTTATATTCCTGTACATAGGGGGCAGTATTATAGCATTATATTTTTGTACATAGGACAGTATTATAGCAGTTAATTCATTTTACATAGGGGGCAGTAAATTATATAAATAATTTTTATTCTTGTACATAGGGAGCAGTATTATAGTAGTTATATTCTTGTACATAGGAGCATATTATAGTAGTTATATTCTTGTACATAGGAGCAGTATTATAGTAGTTTATATTATTGTACAAGGTGGGGGTATTATAGTAGTTATATTCTTTCCATAGGGGCAGTATATAGTAGTTATATTCTGTACAAGGGGCAGTATTATAGTATTATATTCTTGTACATAGGGCAGTATTATAGTATTAATATCTTGTACATAGGAGCAGTAATTATGAGTATATATTCTTGTACATAGGGACAGTATTATAGTAGTTATATTCTTGTACATAGGAGGCAGTATTATAGTAGTTATATTCTTGTACATAGGAGGCAGTATTATAGTAGTTATATTCCTGTACATAGGAGCAGTATTATAGTAGTTATATTCTTGTACATAGGAACAGTATTATAGTAGTTATATTCTTGTACATAGCAGCAGTATTATAGTAGTTATATTCTTGTACATAGAGGCAGTATTATAGTAGTTATATTCTTGTACATAGGAGGCAGTATTATAGTAGTTATATTCTTGTACATAGGAGGCAGTATTATAGTAGTTATATTCTTGTACATAGCAGCAGTATTATAGTAGTTATATTCTTGTACATAGCAGCAGTATTATAGTAGTTATATTCTTGTACATAGGGAAGTATTACAGTAGTTATATTCTGGTACATAGGGAGCAGTATTATAGTAGTTATATTGTACATAGGGAGCAGTATTATAGTAGTTATATTCTTGTACATAGTAGGCAGTATTATAGTAGTTATAATCTTGTACATAGGAGCAGTATTATGGTAGTTATATTCTTGTACAAAGGAGCAGTATTATAGTAATTATATTCTTGTACATAGGAGCAGTATTATAGTAGTTATATTCTTGTACATAGGGACACTATTATAGTAGTTATATTCTAGTACATAGGAGCAGTATTATAGTAGTTATATTCTTGTACATAGGAGCAGTATTATAGTAGTTATATTCTTGTACATAGGAGCAGTATTATAGTAGTTATATTCTTGTACATAGTGGCAGTATTATAGTAGTTATATTCTTGTACATAGGGGCAGTATTATAGTAGTTATATTCTTGTACATAGGAGCAGTATTATAGTAGTTATATTCTTGTACATAGGAGCAGTATTATAGTAGTTATATTCTTGTACATAGGAGCTGTATTATAGTAGTTATATTCTTGTACATAGGAACAGTATTATAGTAGTTATATTCTTGTACATTGTAGGCAGTGTTATAGTAGTTATATTCTTGTAAATAGAAGCAGTATTGTAGTAATTATATTCTTGTGCATAAGGGGCAGTATTATAGTAGTTATATTCTTGTACATAGGAGCAGTATTATAGTAGTTATATTCTTGTACATGGGAGTAGTATTATAGTAGTTATATTCTTGTACATAGAGATAGTATTATAGCAGTTATATTCTTGTACATAGAGGCAGTATTATAGTAATTATATTCTTGTACATAGGAGCAGTATTATAGTAATTATATTCTTGTACATAGGAGCAGTATTATAGTAGTTATATTCTTGTACATAGAAGCAGGATTATAGTAGTTATATTCTTGTACATAGGCGACAGTATTATAGTAGTTATATTCTTGTACATAGGGGCAGTATTATAGTAGTTGTAATCTTGTACATAGGAGCAGTATTATAGTAGTTATATTCTTGTACATAGGAGCAGTATTATGGTAGTTATATTCTTGTACAAAGGAGCAGTATTATAGTAATTATATTCTTGTACATAGGAGCAGTATTATAGTAGTTATATTCTTGTACATAGGGACACTATTATAGTAGTTATATTCTAGTACATAGGAGCAGTATTATAGTAGTTATATTTTTGTACATAGGGAGCAGTATTATAGTAGTTATATTCTTGTACATAGGACAGTATTATAGTATTATATTCTTGTACATAGAGTGGCAGTATTATAGTAGTTATATTCTTGTACATAGGAGCAGTATTATAGTAGTTATATTCTTGTACATAGGTGGGCAGTATTTTTGTATATATGAGGCAATCTTAAAGTATTTAAATTCTTGTGGAAAGGGGTAAGTAATATTGACGTATAGTGTAATAGCTGTAATTTGTGGGCCAAATTTTTATTCTTTGCTTTATCATGGTTTGGAATTCTCCCTGGCATTGCTTTCTTCAGTGATTTGGGTGATTTCCCCCAAAATAATGCTGGATAGCTCCGAAACAATGTGCAAAAATCTAAGTGAATTTGGGGAAAATTTTGTTTTTTAAAGTAAATGTCTCCGGCCCGGGGTGGGTGCCACCTGGGTGTAAGTGGCGGTGACAGTGTGACAATGCTGAGTAATGTCATCTTATTTTCTGCACTTGGTGGGAATGGACGTGACTTTATTGACTGTGGTGTAAGTCTTGTCGCCTGTGATTGTTCTCCTATTGATCAGCGGTCAGTGGCATCCCGGCCCTTATTGCCGTATGTTATATCACAGAGGAACAGGCTGGTGTCTGACGTTATTATTTAACGTGTGTGACTAGACTAAGTGTAGGGGACGTCAGCGCAAGGAATAAATCCTACCCATTTTTCCCATGTTTTGAATGTCCCCCCCAGAGAACAGAGTATACATTTTCAGGCAATTTTTTTTTTCTACCTTTATTTAAACGTTAGAAATTTTTTTACATTTTTTTTACATTTTGATCAAATTTCATGCAATAATTTTTATTTTTTCCCATTACCATATCCCCTTTCGAGTACGTTTTAAAAAAAAAAAATAAATTGCATTTAAAATTCTTTACATACATTACATTACTTACCTTACGATCCTGAGTTATATCCCGTATTATACTCCGACTGCACTCACATTCTGCTGGTGCAGTCACTGTAATCATTAAATTATCCTGTACTGATCCTAGTTACATCCTGTATTATATCCAGAGCTGCAATCACATTCTGCTGGGCGTCACTGTGTACAACATTACTTATCCTGTACTGATCTTGTTACTCCTGTATTATACTCCAGAGCTCACTCACTATTCTCTGGTGCAGTCACTGTGTACATACATTACTTATCCCGTACTGATCTTAGTTACATCCTGTATTTTCCTCCAGACTGCACCACTATTCTGTGGGGCAGTTCTGTACATAATTACTTTCCTGTACTATCCTGATTACATCCTGTATTTTCCTCCAGGCTGCACCACTTTCTGCGGTGCAGTCATTGGTACAAAAATTTTCTTACCGTACTGACCTTTTACATCCTGTATTGTCCTCCAGAGCTGCATCACAATTTTGCTGGTGCAGTCACTGTTACTTATTTACTTTTCCCGTATGTTCCCCGGTTACATCCTGTATTATACTCCCAAAGGCGCACTCACTATTCTGCTGGGCAGTCACTGTTAATAATTACTTTTTCCTGTACTGTCCTGATTACATCCTGTATTGTCCTCCAGAGCTGCACTCACTATTTGGGTCAGTCACTTTTGTACATACATTACTTATCCCCGTACTGATCCTGAGTTACATCCTGTATTATCCTCCAGAGCTGCACTCACTAGTCCTGCAGGTTGCATTCATTTGAGTACATACATTACTGTATCCTGTTCCTGTGATCCTGAGTTACATCCTGTATTGTCCCCCCCAAGGGTGCACTCCCCTATTCCCGCTGGTGCAGGGCACTGTACATAAAATTACTTATTCCGTAATGATCCGGTTAATCAGGGATTTAATCCAGGCTGATAATATTTGCCCGGTGCAGTCACTGTGTACAAACAATTACTTAACCTGTACTTTATTTCCCGTTTACATCCGTATTTTTCCAGGCTTTCACCACTTTTTTTGGGGTTCATAAATGGGAAAATACAAACTTATCCCGTACTGATCCTGAGTTAATTCCCTTTTTTTATCTCCGAGCTGCCCCTCACCATTCTCTGGTGGGAGTCACTGTGTTTCATAAAATTACTTTTTCCCGTAATGATCCTGAGTTTCATCCTGTATTAATTAAATCCCCGAGCTGCCTCATATTCTGCTTTGGGGCAGTCACTGTGTACAAAACATTACTTATCCTGTTTCTGATCCTGAGTTTCATCCCGTAAATTTTACCCCCAAGCTGGGACCCCCTATTCTGCTGGTGCAAATCACTGTGACAAAAACATTATTTAACCTGTACTGATCCCGAGTTACATCCTGATTTATCCCCCCCAAAAAGCTGCACTCACTATTTCTGCTGGGGCAGTCACTGGGGTTACATAAATTTTCTTATCCGTACTGATCCTGAGTTACAAACCTGTTTAAAACCCCAGAGCTGCACTCAAATATTCTGTTTGGTTTCGTCATTTTGTCATACATTACTTTTCCTGTACTGATCCTGGGGTTACATCCTGGGATTATCCCCCCGAGCTGCAATCACTATTTTGCTGGTGCAGTCACGTGTAAAATACATTACTTATCCTGCAAATGAAACCGAGTTACTCCCTGTATTATCCTCCCCAAAAAGCTCCCCTCACTACTCTGGGGGTGCATCACTGTCTACATACTTTTTTATCCCGTATGATCCCAGTTACACCGGGATTATCCTCCAGAGCTGCACTCCATTTGGGTGCGTCCCTAAAGTACATACATTACCTTTTCCCGCACTGATCCTGAGTTACATCCTGTATTAAACCCCCCAGAGCTCACTCATTTTTCCCTCACTATCCTTACATGTCTGTGACTTTGTGCAGAGCCCTCACACATGGCAGCGGTTTTGTTTTACTCTACAGGAAGTGATCATTAACAAAGCAAACACCGTTGACGGAATCAGTGATGTTTTTAGGTCACCGCTGACAACCCAGTTTATGTTGTAACGTGAAATTGAGACGCGTTTCATGTGTTTATCTACTTCAAAAGCCCACGGTGAACACTGAGCAAGTGAGACGTGTTAACCCCATCCTCGCCCCCTCAGGATGCTTTCTAAGGTGCCATCAAGTTAAAGGGGGGTTCCTACTATAGACTTTCTATGATATCACCAGCATTTGCCATCAAAGTGTGATCGGTGCGGGTCCCACCTCTGGGATCTTGAGCCCCTGAAAGTTTCGGCACAGAATGGAGAGCTGGTCACACTAGCGCACGATTCTCCATTCTGTTCTATGGGAGTTCTGAACACAGGGGAGCGGAATGTTCTGTTGTACTCAGATCTCCCATAGAACAGAATGGAGAGTCAGGTGCAAGTGTGACTGGCTCTCCATTCTGAGCCGACACTTTCAGGGGCCGGTTCCTGAGATATTCAGGGCTGGTAAATGTTTGGGGAGGGACACCAAAATAAAAATTTGCCCTAAGAAAGAAATCTTTGCTTTCTCTCAGATCTGAGCACAAAGTGGAAACAGTCAGCAAGCTGCTGCTATTGGCTCCTATTGTGATTTGATAGATGTGAGCGGTCTGTGTCCATAGATACATATGCTATACGGGTTTATAGACGCCAAATGAGAGTTTTTTTTCCATAGCCATTGACTAGTAAATAACTATTATTTTGCATAGGGGCCTATGGGTGATGTATATGGTGATGTCAGAATTTACATTTGCAGAGAATTCCCCGACACCTTTTCCCTCCTTATTATGGCGCGTGTGAACTCAATACATAAATCCAAAAAACAGAAGGGAATTTTGTCCAGCATCCAATTAGACAAACAGGAATAAATAAAATCACATTTTCATGAGTATATTAAAATGAGAACTATACGCTTAGAGGCTAATGTCCTTCTGACGCGTTTCAAACCTCTGGGGAATAAATAAAATCACATTTTAATGATTACAATTAAAATGAGAACCATATGCTTATAGTGTAATGTTCTACTGACGCGTTTCCATCCTCTGGGGAATAGATAAAATCACATTTTATTGATTACAATTAAAAACAGAACTATATGCTTATAGTCTAATATTCTACTGACGCGTTTCAAGCCTCTGGGGAATGAAAAAAAAATCACATTTCAATGAGTACAATTAAAATGAGAACTATATGCTTACAGGCTAATGTTCTACTGACGCGTTTCAAGCCTCTGGGGAATAAATACAATCACATTTTCAGGAGTATATTAAAATGAGAACCATATGCTTATAGGCTAATGTCCTTCTGACGTGTTTCAAACCTCTGGGGAATAAATAAAATCACATTTTAATGATTACAATTAAAATGAGAACTATATGCTTATAGTGTAATGTTCTCCTGACGCGTTTCAATTCTCTGGGGAATAAATAAAATCTCATTTTCATAAGTACAATTAAAATGAGAACTATATGCTTATAATCTCATGTCCTTATGATGGTTTTTAAGCCTCTCTGGAATAAATAAAATCACTTCTTAATGAGTACAAATGAATAAGAATTATATGCATACAGTCTCATGTCCTCCTGACGCGTTTCAAGACCCTAGGGAATAAATAAAATCATATTTTAATGAGTACAATCAAAATGAGAACTATATGCGTATAGTCTAATGTCCTTCTAATGCGTTTCAAGCCTCTAGGGATTAAATAAAATCACATTTTAATGAGTACAATTAAATTACGAACTATATGCTTATAGTCTAATGTCCTTCTGACGCGTTTCAAGCCCCTAGGGATTAAGTAAAATCACATATTAAAATGAGAACCATATGGTTATAGTCTAATGTTCTTCTGACGCATTTCAAGCCTCTGCGAAATACATAAAGACACATTTTCATGAGTACAATTAAAATGAGGACTATATGCTTATAATCTCATATCCTTATGATGCATTTTAAGCCTCTCTGGAATAAATAAAGTCACTTTTTAATGAGTACAATTAAAATGAGAACTATATGCTTATAGTCTAATGCTCTACTGACGCGTTTCAAGCCTCTGCGGAATAAATAATGAGGACAATTTAAATGAGAACTATAAGCGTATAGTCTCATGTCCCTCTGACGCGTTTCAAGTCCCGGGGTCCGGATGGCTGTCCATGCACCGCTGTATACATCATCCGTGTGGGTTTAATTTTCAACTGGAGTGGCGGTAAGCTACATTTTTCTTTTTATATTTATCTATCAATACGTAAATACCTGATGATGAGTAACCCTATAGACAAATAATAAGGCTATGAGATCTATCAATGGCAGCTTGCTGACGGTTTCCCTTTTTTTTCTCTACACTATATGTAATTTCTATGCTGAGTTTTAGATTTGCTGACTACGTCGATTATATTAATCACAGTGGAATTTATGAAACATAAGGGGATCCATCTTCTTTCCATTCCGCTGCATCTTACGCGCTATGTTTATATCTCCTACATAGGCAGGAGGGAACTCCCATATGTACTTTCAGGATGACTCTTACCAGCCAGGAGTGCGCGCACATGAGTTCATAATGACAACACAGCCTCTCTTATAACGGGAATTTCTCTATAAAGATTTACTCTAAACCTGAATGGTGTTTCAATATTTGTCACCACCAAAATATTGAATGTTCTATAGAACTGTTCATCCAGGGCCTTCTGGTTCATGAGTAGAATGCTAGATCCACAGTGTAAAACAGGATGGAACTAGAACCGTGTTGGTCTTATACCACTCAGGATCTTGGAAAAGCTGGGTATTGGGAGCCATCATATAGAATCTGTGACTTAAATAACCCTGAAGGAGTTAAACATTATATTAAAATGATATTTCCTTTGGAAAGGAGTATTTTTGTGAAAACCAATATTCCTGGAATACAATTTTTTTTTTTAACATTTTTGGCAGTATTTTTATTTTGGCATATTAGGATATACCAAACTTTGCTGCTTTTCTCTATGTAATCTCCTTACAAATAGTAGGTAATGACAGACTGATCACTCTATTGTTCTCTAGACAGGGGTTGAGAAGATTAACCTAAATCCACAGGGCAATGATCAGAGCAACACATGAAAGGTTCATGGGTTCAACTTTTTCTGTACTGTTGAAATTTCCAGTTTTCTTCACGCTCATTAGAATTTTTTACTTTATCTTTTTTAGCAGTCCTATGCAATTAAAAATTACTCATAAAACTTGTCCTTTTCTAGCTGTGATAGTAAACAGATAAAACTCCTGTATGGCCGAGCAGACTAATCCCACTTTACTGCAGCTGCTGCTTATTTGCATTTAGTCTCATTACAAATAGTAGGTAATGACACAATGATCGCTCTTTTGTTCTCTGGATAGGGATAAATAAGATTAGACTAGACCCACGGGGTAATGATCAGAGCAATACATGAAAAAAAATCATGGGCTCATCTTTTTCTGTGCTTTAGTAGTCTCCAGCTTTGTTAACACTTACAATTCTTGGCAGTCATTTTTTTTTCAGCAGTCCCATGTAATTAAAATGACATATAAAATCTTCTCCTTTTCTAGCTGTGATAGTTAAGACATAAAACTCCTACATGGCCGAGTAGACTAATCCCACTTGACTGCAGCTGCTTCTCTGCATGTAGTCTTATTACAAATAGTAGGTAATGAGATAATGATCACTCTATTGTTCTCTAGCCAGCGATAGATAAGATTAAACTTGACCCACAGGGCAATGATCTGCACTGTGTTAGTCTTCAGCTTTCTTCACGCTTATTAGAATGTTTGACAGTATTTTTTTTTCAATATTCCTATGCAATTAAAAATGACATATAAAATCTTCTCCTTTTCTAGCTGTGATAGTTAAGAGATAAAACTCCTATATGGCCGAGTAGACTAATCCCACTTAGCTGCAGCTGCTGCTTACCTGCACGTAGTCTTATTACAAATAGTAGGTAATGACATAATGATCACTCTTTTGTTCCGAGCAGACTAATACCACTTAACCGCAGCCAGGGGTGCCAATAGGGCAGTACGGGCAGTACTCCTGTCAGGGTAATTTACCGCAATTTTTGCCGCGATTTCTGTGCAGCAATGTACAGCATTAATTGTTGTGCCTTTCTGCACAAAAAACACATTGAAAAAACGCATCAAAAACGCACTGTGTGAAAGCACCCTCAGGGGCCCTAATCAAAAAGGGGCCCACTGATATGTTAAAAAATAGGAACTAGTAATGGGTGGGGGCCCCATTTGATTTGGCTGTATGGGGTCCTGAAACGGTTTATAGATGACTGATGGCAGCCCTGACTGCAGCTTCTGCTTATCTGCATGTAGTCTTATTACAAATAGTAGGTAATGACATAATGATCACTCTATTGTTCTCTGGACAAGAATAGATAAGATTAGACTGGATTAATTGGGAAATGTTGCTATCGGAGCTCACAGAGGGGTGGTTAGCGAGACAAACCAGAAGTCATGTACATAGAGAAGTTTATATATGTGTGTAATATATATATAAATATATGTGTATATGTATATATAAATATATGTGTATATATATATACATATGTGTATATGTATATATTTTATAAAATATATATATATATATTATATATATGTGTATATATATATATATGTGTGTATATATATATATGTATATATATATATTTGTGTTTATATATTGTGTGTGTGTGTATATATATATATATATATATATCTCAAGTAAAAAAATAAAAATTCTATATAACGGTCACACATTGTCTATATATATATAAATATATATAAAAATGATTGCTAGTATTGTCCCTTTAATAGACTTCAGGAAGACTTTGGGGCTTATATTTTCTTTGATGTTGGTTTCTAGATTCCTCTAAGAAAATTTCTCTCCACCTTGTATCTTAAGAAGTGATATGTCAGCGGCGGCGGTGATAGGGAAGACTGATAATCCGCCGTCAGGAATACATAGAGGATGCTGCGCAGCTCATGCATTTAGATTACCAGGGGTTGGATTTCTCCGGGGAAATCACAGCAAAGTTCATATGACTTCGGCCGACCCTATAAAAGGATGCCTGCAGGGGGAACACTTTTGCTTTTTTTGTGGGGGCGGGGGTATAACTCCCGGAGGCAGCAGAGTTGGCTTAGTAGACCCCCGGACGGAACAGTTGTAATAGTCATTTTTAACCATGAGTGAGAATTTTAGGGTCAGGGGGACGCTTGGGCTTTGCTGTCTGTGGGGAGATCACAGCACAGCGCACATTAAATTAATATTACCGCTCTGTTTGAGGCGGCGGCGAGTGTTATGTACTACATCGCTGCTATGGAGTTTATTATGGAAGAGGAAATTATATTATATAGTTACCCATAGATGCCCTGTGATATCGCGCCAATAGACATCGATGACCACAGATGGGCAATACGGGCGACATCTATGAATTCGCCGTTTTTTTGCCGTTTATTGCTGGTTCTATAAATGCATGAACAGGCGTGAGGCCAAATTTGGCACAATGTGCGCCTGACGACATTTTAACGCGCCAAAGTTTGGTGCAGAACTGCCATACAAAGTTTGCCGCATAACACTCTATGTATCAATTCTGAGTGTTATGCGCCAAAAATGGTTCATACTGTCGGATTAGACACTCCTCTCTATCTATTTGGAACTGGTGCATTGGCGCCAAGTTACAAAAATGGCGCATGCGAATTCATAGATGTCGCCCTAAGGCTATGTTCACACGGCTTATTTCAGAACGGATTCACGTCAGATTTCCGATCGTAAATGTGTTCCGAAATCAGTTGAAAATCAGTGTGAAATAAGTCACTAAAATGCGGCACGTATTTCACGACGGATTTACAAACCCCATTCATTATATGGGGTGAATCCGTTGCGAAATGCGGCTCAATAAGTGACAGGACCATTGTTTTTCCGGCCGTTTTGCGGCCGGAAATCCGCGGCGCAATACGGCGCGGAAATACGTGTCGTCTGAACGACGACACGTATTTCCCATTGAAAGCAATATTAAATGGCTTGTTACTTATTTGTAACTGATTTCGGAACGGATTTACCATTGTAAACACGGCGGCAAATCCGTTCTGAAATAAGCCGTGTGAACGAGCCTTAAGTGTCCGATCGGTGGGGGACAAAGGGACAAGTACTCCATGTCCCCCATATGGAATTGAGCAGTGGGTAAGCATGTACATTGCCGCACTATTAAAAGTCTATGGAAGAACGGTCCAGTGTGGCGCTCGCCTGTTTTCTTTAGACTTGGAATGGGGCGGCAGTGCTCATGCTGGTTGGGGGGGGCAACAAGCTGAATATTTGCCCCAGCCACTTAAAAACGTATAAAAAGCAGCGGTGCTCTGTTGCAGCCCCCAATCATTCCCTACGTGATTGGATTACAGGGTGCCAACTGCTTGCTGGGGCCTAAATGAGGCATTTATGGCTGCCAACTACTCCTTATACATATTGCCTCAAGGGGTGCCGACTAGTTGTCATGGCAGCCAGGTCTTAATGGCGGTCTCCAAGGCTGCCATGTTATTATTTCTATGACAGCCTGCCAAACATGGTGCCAACTGGTTATCATGGCAGCTAAAGGGCTAATGAAGCCCTCCATGGCTACCATCTCACTGCCTTCATGCCATCCAACGTAATAGGTTACCAACCGGGTGCCACGGCTGATAAGGATCTAATGAAGATCTCCAGGGCAGCGGTGGACCTAATGAAGGCTTCCATGGTTGGTATCTTTTTTTCTTTGAACATTGCCTAACAGGGCACCAACTGGTGGTCATGGCGGCTTGGGCCTAATGGAGGCCTCCATGGCTGCCATCTGATTATTTCGAATTCATCTTGCCTAACAAGATACCAAATGGTTCCCATGGCAGCTAGGACCTAATGAAGACCTTCATGGCTGCCAACTACTCCTTTTACATCAGGGATCCCCAACTCCAATCTTCAAGGCCCACCAACAGGACATGTTTTCTGGCTTTCATTAGGGTGCTTTCACACAGTGCGTTTTTGGTGCGTTTTTGTGCAGGAAGGCACAGCAATGAATGCTGTACATTGCTGCACAAAATCACTCCAAAAATCGCAGTAAAATTGCGATTTTTTTTACTGTAATTTTTGCCGCGATTTTTTTGCAGCAATGTACAGCATTCATTGCAGTGCCTTCCTGCACAAAAGCGCATTGAAAAACGCACCAAAAACGCACCGTATGAAAGCACCCTTAGCATTGCACAGGTGATTAAATTATGCTGCACAGGTGACTTAATTATTATCAGTGCATTCTGTGGGAGATCCTGAAAGCATGACCTGTTGGTGGGTCCTGAGGACTGGAGTTGGGGAACACTGTTTTACACCATGTCTAAAGGGGTGCCTAGCTCTGCTACACATGCAGGTATCAGCTCTGCTACATCTGGTGAGCTCCACTCTTCTACAACTGCCCACAGTAGCTCAGTTTTATATACATCTAATATTATATCTTTATTAATATAGGTATTATTATTATTATTAGATGTTTATAGAATAGAGCTTAGGTGACCAGATGTAGCAGAGAGGAGATCGGTAGATATAGCAGAGAGGAGATCACCAGATGTGTACAGTGTACTGCAGATGTAGCAGAGCTGAAATCAGCAGATGTAGTAGAGCTGAGATCACCAGGTGTCATGAAACTAAGATCACTAGATATAATAGAGCTCCACTCTTCTACAACTGCCCACAGTAGCTCAGTTTTATATACATCTAATATTATATCTTTATTAATATAGGTATTATTATTATTATTAGATGTTTATAGAATAGAGCTTAGGTGACCAGATGTAGCAGAGAGGAGATCGGTAGATATAGCAGAGAGGAGATCACCAGATGTGTACAGTGTACTGCAGATGTAGCAGAGCTGAAATAAGCAGATGTAGTAGAGCTGAGATCACCAGGTGTCATGAAACTAAGATCACTAGATATAATAGAGCTGAAATCACTAGATGTTGGACAGATGTAGCAGAGTTCAGGTTCTCAGCTCTGCTACATCTGGTGATCCCAGCTCTGCTACATCTGGTGATCTCAGCTCTGCTACATCTGGTGATCTCAGCTCTGCTACACCTGGGGATCTCAGCTCTGCTACACCTGGTGATCTCAGCTCTGGTACATCTGGTGATCTCAGCTCTGCTACACCTGGTGATCTCAGCTCTGCTACACCTGGTGATCTCAGCTCTGTTACATCTGGTAAATCTCAGCACTGCTACATCTGGTGATCTCAGCTCTGCTACACCTGGGGATCTCCACTCTGCTACATCTGGTGATCAAAGCTCTGCTACATCTGGTGATCTCAGCTCTGCTACCCCTCGTGATCTCAGCTCTGCTACATCTGGTGATCTCAGCTCTGCTACATCTGGTGATCTCAGCTCTGCTACACCTGGGGATCTCCACCCTGCTACATCTGGTGATCCCAGCTCTGCTACATCTGGTGATCCCAGCTCTGCTACATCTGGGGACCTCAGCTCTGCTACCCCTGGGGACCTCAGCTCTGCTACATCTGGTGATCTCAGCTCTGCTACACCTGGTGATCTCAGCTCTGCAACATCTGGTGATCTCAGCTCTGCAACATCTGGTGATCTCAGCTCTGCTACCCCTGGGGACCTCAGCTCTGCTACATCTGGTGATCTCAGCTCTGCTACATCTGGTGATCTCAGCTCTGCTGATCTCAGCTCTGGAGATGTCCCTCCTGTGCTTGTTTTCTTCGTACTGTGTCATATTAGCTTTCCACAAGCCCAGCGGAAAGTGTGACTTTACCCCTGTGTCCCCCGCACTGCTGACGGGGTCCCTTTTATCGACACAACCCAAACTATTGTTTTCTGCTTGTGGTCACAGCTCAAAGGGGATTTCATCAGCACCAAAGGCAACGGCGGAAAAAAAAACAAAAAACCTTTAATATAGAGAGCGTAATATAATATAATGTGCTGGGTGATATATGTTGTACAATATTAAGTAACTGACAGATACGACCATTTATAATAATATAATGCTATGTAATGATAGATACATACCGGTCTATTATATCATAATGCATAATTTAGCTACATAGATAGATGGATAGATAGATATGGGATAGATAGATAGATAGATAGATAGATAGATAGATAGATAGATATGAGATAGATAGATAGATAGATAGATAGATATGAGATAGATATGAGATAGATAGATATGAGATAGATAGATAGATATGAGATAGATAGATAGATAGATAGATAGATAGATATGAGATAGATATGAGATAGATAGATATGAGATAGATAGATATGAGATAGATAGATAGATAGATAGATAGATATGGGATAGATAGATATGAGAGAGATAGATAGATATGAGATAGATAGATATGAGATAGATAGATATGAGATAGATAGATATGAGATAGATAGATAGATAGATATGAGATAGATAGATAGATAGATAGATAGATAGATAGATAGATAGATATGAGATAGATAGATATGGGATAGATAGATATGAGATAGATAGATAGATAGATAGATAGATATGAGAGATAGATAGATATGAAAGATAGATAGATATGAGAGATAGATAGATGTGAGAGATAGATAGATAGATATGAGATAGATAATAGATAGATAGATAGATAGATAGATATGAATAGATAGATATGAGAGAGATAGATATGAGAGAGATAGATGTGAGATAGATAGATAGATATGGGATAGATAGATAGATAGATAGATAGATAGATAGATAGATAGATAGATAGATAGATAGAAGGATGGCTGGAGAGATATATAAATAGATGGATATGAGATAGAAAGATACATAGATAGATGGACATAAAGATAGATGATGAATGGATAGAAAGACAGATAAATAGCAAGAAAGACAGAGAGATGATGGATGGCTAGACAGAAGCATAAAAAGATAGACATGCTATACTAAGAAAAAGAAAGAAAGAACCAGACAGAAAAAGAAAGATGGAAAGATGATGGATAGATAGAAGGAGAAGAAGATACATATGTGAAAGACAAATAGATTACATTAAAGCTTTAACAAATTAACAAAATAATAAGCTCCTGTTTTTTAATTTTTTTTGTTTTAAAAAATTAAAATATATTGGTATTTGATCTAATTTATTTTTGTACTATATAAGTACAATATGATAATATGCTGGTTTAACATCTATGGGCCACATGTATGAAAGCTGTCTAGGTTTAAGACTGTCTTTATTGCGCATAGAAACCAATTAGAGTTCACAGAAACCAATCAGAGACCATAGCAACCAATCAGAGCTCAGCTTTTATTTTTCCAGAGCCCTATATAAAGTGAAAGCTGAGCTCTGATTGGTGGCTGTGAGCTCTGATTGGTGGCTGTGAGCTCTGATTGGTCACTATGGGCTCTAGTTGCTGTGGGCTCTGATTGGTGGCTGTGAGCTCTGATTGGTCACTATGGGCTCTAGTTGCTGTGAGCTCTGACTGGTTCTTATGGGCTCTGATTGGTCGCTATGAGCTCCGATCGGTTGTTTTGGGCTCTGATTGGTTGCTATGGGCTTTGATTGGTTGTTATGGTCTCTGGTTGCTATAGGCTCTGATTGTGGGTATGGCTCTGATTGTTGTGTGACTCGATTGGTTGCTATGATTCTGATTTGTTTTTTGGGCCCCTGATTGGTTGCTATGGGCTCTGATTAGCTGTTGTGAGCTCTTATTGGTTGCTATGAGCTCTGATTGGTTGCTATGGGCTCTGATTGGTTGCTATGGGATACAAGGACAGTCTTACTGCTAGACAGTTTTCATACATGAGGTCCTATTTCAGAGTTTAGATAAGATCAGGTCTGTCACTACTTTATCTACTGAGCTGTCGTTATTTAGTTTGTAACTTCTGGACCTTTCTTTGGCTGACATCTCTGCTTAACATGTTGCTTGTTGAATTCTCATCTTTCGACAGACGGTCGGCAGCTACTGACTGCGATTATTTCAATGTGTGCTGTACCCTTTCATCATATAGACCTGAGAAAGCGCTGGTATATGGTGTGAAATGCGTTGTCCAGACTTTTAGATGTTCTTATGTGTTTGTTTCAATGAACATTTTATGCCCTTATCTAATATCGATGTCAAGTGGTAATTACTATCTTATATAGAAATCTAACCGAGCGCCACCTTGTAATTGTGCTATGATAAATAAACATACTTGTTGTTGGGTAATATTTCTATAATATCAGAGGATCGCTGCAAAACTGTTCTGCTATTCAGTGTGGAAAACGGAGCAAAGACGGCAACTGCGATCTGTACATGGGGCGCCGCCACCACCTACAGTGCTGTATCCCAGGCCCTATATATTTATAGATCTCTATCCTGGGCCCTATATATTTATAGATCTCTATACCATGCCCTATGGGTTTATAGATCTCTATACTGTGTCCTATATGCTTATGGATCTGTATCCCAGGCCCTATACTTTATAGATCTCTATCCTGGGCCCTATAGGTTTATAGATCTCTATCCCAGGTCCTCTATGCTTGTAGCTCTTTATACCGTGCCCTTTATATTTACATATCTTTCTACAGGACCCTATATGTTTATAGATCTGTATACAGGGCCCTGTATGTTCATAGCTCTGTATATGGGGCCCTATTTGCTTATAGATCTGAATACCGGGCCCTATGTATTTATAGATTTGTATCCCAGGCCCTATATGTTTATAGATCTGTATACAGGGCCCTATATGTTTATAGATCTGTATACAGGGCCCTATATGTTTATAGATCTGAATAACGGGCCCTATATATATATAGATTTGTATCCCAGGCCCTATATATTTATAGATCTCTAACCTGGGCCCTATATATTTATAGATCTCTATACCATGCCCTATGGGTTTATAGATCTCTATACTGAGTAATATCTGCTTATGCATCTGTATCCCAGGCCCTATACTTTATAGATCTCTATCCTGGGCCCTATAGGTTTATAGATCTCTATCCCAGGTCCTCTATGCTTGTAGCTCTTTATACCGTGCCCTTTATATTTACATATCTTTCTACAGGACCCTCTATGTTTATAGATCTGTATACAGGGCCCTGTATGTTCATAGCTCTGTATATCGGGCCCTATATGCTTATAGATCTGAATAACGGGCCCTATGTATTTATAGATTTGTATCCCAGGCCCTATATGTTTATAGATCTGTATACAGGGCCCTATATGTTTATAGATCTGTATACAGGGCCCTATATGTTTATAGATCTGTATACAGGGCCCTATATATTTATAGATTTGTATCCCAGGCCCTATAAGTTTGTAAATCTGTATACAGGGTCCTATATGTTTATAGATCTGTATACAGGGCCCTATATGTTTATAGATCTGTATACCGGCCCAATATGTTTATAGAACTGTATACCAGCCCTATATGTTTAAAGATCTGTATACCAGGTCCTGTATGTTTATTGATCTGTATACAGGGCCCTATATGTTTATATATCTGTTTACTGGGCCCTATATGTTTATATATATATATCTATATACCAGGCCCTATATGTTTATAGAACTGTATACCGGGCCCTATATGCTTATAGATATGTATACCGGCCCTATATGCTTATAGATCTGTATACAGGGCCCTATATGTTTATAGAGCTGTATACAGGGCCCTATAAGCTTGTAAATCTGTATACAGGGTCCTATATGTTTATAGATCTGTATACAGGGCCCTATATGTTTATAGATCTTTATACCGGCCCTATATGTTTATAGATCTGTATACCAGGCCCTGTATGTTTATAGAGCTGTATGCAGGGCCCTATATGTTTATATATCTGTTTACTGGGCCCTATATGTTTATATATATATCTATATACCAGGCCCTATATGTTTATAGAACTGTATACCGGGCCCTATATGTTTATAGAACTGTATACTAGGCCCTATATGCTTATAGATATGTATACCGGCCCTATATGTTTATAGATCTGTATACAGGGCCCTATATGTTTATAGATCTGTATACAGGGCCCTATATGTTTATAGATCTGTATACAGGGCCCTATAAGTTTGTAAATCTGTATACAGGGGGCCCTATAAGTTTATGGATCTGTATACAGGGTTCTATATGTTCATAGATCTGTATACTGGGCCCTGTATGTGTATTTTGTTATAGATCAGTAGATCGTATGAAACACTCTGCATTCAGAAGTATATATATGCATAGTCACATAACCATAAACTATATCTAAACATAATGATATACACATTTAATACAAAGCGTAGAATGTATAGGAACTGTTGCAGTTATTTTATATATTATGTATACAGTATTTATATATTACATTATATTATATACATTTTTACTTCAGTAGGAAAACAACAGGAGAGATAATATCTAAAATATATCACTTCAGCCTCTAATAAAATAGAAAGCTGCTGTGTAGCCGGCAAATTACATGGGCCCCTCAGAACCCGAGGCTCCCACCAGGCAATGAATATCAATGACTTATATTGCAGTAGGTTTTTGGAGGAAGGGAAAAAAAACACAACTTAAAAACATAATAATATACAAAATATGAATAGCAGAAAGGCAACAGCAGCCCAGCAACAACTAACTGAAGGAAACAGCTAAAATAATAATAATAAAATAATAAAAAAAAATGGTCGTACAAATAAAATAATTACAGCATAAAGATCAACAAAAAAGACAAAGTAAATTGCAGCCTAGATGACCCCGCCTGGGAGTTTGCAATTTTTTGGATTTGATTTACTAATTAACTTTTTTCTTTTTCTTTTTTATTTACACCCCCTCTTCTCTGCAAGATCTGAGTCTATCTGTTTTACTTTTAATTATACCCTTTTTTCCCGAAGAAGTAGTAGATTGAGTTAGTTAGAAAAAAATAATAGTTGTGATGTATGAGATAGATAGGGTAGATATGAAATAGATATATAGATATAGATAGAAGATAGATAGATGATAGATAATAGTAGTAGTAGATATAATAGATAGATAATAGAAGATAGATAATATGAGATAGATAATAGTAGTATGAGAGAATAGTATGAGATAGATATGAATAGATAGATAGATAGAATGAGATTTAAAATATGAGATAGATAGATAGATAGAATGAAATAGATAGATTGAGATAGATAGATATAATGGGATAGGGAAAAAGATAGATAGATAGTAGATAATATGAGATAGATAGATATGAGTAGATAGATAGATAGTAAATAATATGAGATGATAAAGATAGATAGATATAGATAGAAGATAGATATGAGATAGATAGATAGATAGAAATAGATATGGGATTGATAATATGAGAAAATAGATAGATAGATAGATAGATAGATAAATAGATAATTGATAATAGATATGAGTAGATAGATAGATAGATAGAATGAATAGATAGATATGAATAGATAGATAGAAATAGTAGTATGAGATAGTTTAGATGTTTGTAGAAAATTAGATAGGAGATAGATAAAAATAGATAGATAGATAGATGGATGGATTGAGAGTGATAGATAGATAGTAATATGGATGATGGATGGATATGAAGAAGATGATAGAAATAGATAATTGAGATAGTAGTAGATAGATATGAGAAAATTTAGATATGGGATGGGGATAGATATGAATAGATAGATAGATTATAAATAGATAGATGTTTTAAGAAAGATTGATATTGTATAGAACATAGACAGAAAAATACAGAATGAAAAAGGGATTAACTTTTTTTTTTTTCCCCTCATTTTTTATTCTCATAAAAAACACAAAATATAATCTGTAGGGTTTTTTTTTATTTTTTTCCCACTTTTTCAAAAATTAAGTTCATTTCCATGTTTTTAAATATTTTATTATTATTATTTTTTATATTTTTACTTACTTTAAATATTATAATTTGTAAATATATTTCAAAATACAATATTTTTTTTATTTTTTTATTTTTTTATTAATTTTTATTATATTATCAAAAATTTCCCATAGCAGTTTATTTGTTTTGTAATTTTTTTTCTATTACTATGATTATTATTTCTTATATTTTTTCTATTAGATTATTTTTACATTTTTCATTACTATACTAATGATATATATTTTTTATATTTTTCTATTATTATTATTATTTTTAAATTTTTTCCCTTTATATGATAATAATTTATATTTTTATATGTTTTTCTATTTCCCCATTATTATTATTTTTTTTATCTATTTTTTCATTATTATTGTTTTCATATTTTTTTCTACTACTATTATGATTATTCTTACTAATATGATTTTTATGTATTTTTTCTATTATGTTATTATTATATATATATTTTTTTCCCATTAGTGGATCCATGAATATAATTCATATTTTTATACATTTTTTCTAATACTATCATTATTATTACAGTAAATATTTTTCTATTAGTATTGTTTGAAGTTTTTTATTATTATTATTATTTTATAATTTTTTATTATTGTTTTTTCTAAGATTATTTTTACATATTTTTTCTATTATGTTATTATATATATTTTGCTATTACTATCATTATTATTACAGTAAATATTTCTCCATTATTATTGTTTTCATATTTTTATGATTATACTGTATATTAATATGATAATTTTTACTAAGATTATTTTTACATGTTTTTTTCTATTATATTATTATATATATTTTCTATTACTATGATCATTGGTTTTATATATTTTTTCTTCACCATTTTCCCTTAAGCTTTCTATGTTGGGTCCATCTAGGCTGTGTCGTGCAGTTGCTATGGGCCAGCATAGGGTGTGTGGGGCGGTGAGAGACATAGGCCTTATAGTAGAAAGCTCCCAGCTACCAATGAATATCAATGAATTGATGCTGCTGGAGGTTTTTGGAAAATATTAAGCCTCTCCTGCTGAGGTCGCAGGCAGCAGCTGTGGTGCTGAATACTGAGCCCGCTCCTAGGGGTCGGGGGTCATAGGTAGAACAATGCTCAGTCATCTGCAGGCGGTCATGTCACTGACCCCAGCCCAGGAAGAATTAACGGAGTCACTTTAGCATATTCTGGTCCTGCCGGATTAATTAAACTAAGTGGCCGTCGGGTCAGACTGAGTCCTGGCATATAAGAGAGCCCTGTATATATCTGTATGCAGTGTATGTGCGCAGCTGCTGACGGCCTCCAAAAATGACATGTGCTTTACCCTTTAATATCAATGTTGTAAGTGGCTAAATGTCAGGAGGAGTTGTCCACGCATATTTAAGTACATGCAATAGGGAAAAGCATCTAAAGCTGATATAGATGGTGACATTAAAAATAGAGTCGATGGTCCTTGGACATACACAACACCGCTCCAGGGTCGCCCAAGCTGAACCATGTGCAATATGGTCTCCTGAATTGTGTGTGATACTATCTGCTGAGCTACTGTATCCAAGCCTATCATGTGTGATACTGTCCGCTGAGCTACTGTATCCAAGCCTATCATATGTGGTACTGTCTGCTGAGCTACTGTATCCAAGCCTATCATGTGTGATACTGTCTGCCGGGCTACTGTATCCAAGCCTATCATGTGTGATACTGTCTGCTTTGCTACTGTATCCAAGTCTGTCAAGTGTGATACTATCTGCTGAGCTACTGTATCCAAGCCTGTCATGTGTGATACTATCTGCTGAGCTACTGTATCCAAGCCTATCATGTGTGATACTGTCCGCTGAGCTACTGTATCCAAGCCTATCATATGTGGTACTGTCTGCTGAGCTACTGTATCCAAGCCTATCATGTGTGATACTGTCAGCTGAGCTACTGTATCCAAGCCTATCATATGTGGTACTGTCTGCTGAGCTACTGTATCCAAGCCCATCATATGTGACACTATGTGCTGATTTTCTGTATCCAAGCCTGCAATGTGTGATACTGTCTGCTGAGCTACTGTATCCAAGCCTATCATGTGTGATACTATCTGCTGAACTACTGTATCCAAGCCTATCATATGTGATACTGTTTGCTGAGCTACTGTATCCAAGCCTATCATGTGTGATACCATCTGCTGAGCTACTGTATCCAAGCCTATCATGTGTGATACTGTCTGCTGAGCTACTGTATCCAAGTATCTAAACACATCTTGTGTGATACTATCCGCTGAGCCACTGTATCCAAGCTTATCATGTGTGATACTATCTGCTGAGCTACTGTATCCAAGCCTATCATTTGTGATACTATGTGCTGATCTACTGTATCCAAGCCTATCATATGTGATACTGTCTGCTGAGCTACTGTATCCAAGCCTATCATGTGTGATACTATCTGCTGAGCTATTGTATCCAAGCCTATCATGTATGATACTATCTGCTGAGCTACTGTTTCCAAGTCTGTCAAATGTGATACTGTCTGCTGAGCTACTGTATCTAAGCCTGTCATGTGTGATACTATCTGCTGAGCTACTGTATCCAAGTCTATCATATATGACATTATCTGCTGTGCTGCTGTATCCAAGCCTATCATATGCCAAGGAAAGGAAGAAAAAAGATGGACCCGGCGCACGTGTGATGGAAACAGAAAAAAGCCCAGGCTATAGGCTTTTCATTAAAGGAGTTTTTTTTATTCTTAAAAGTGACTCGGGGTTACCGAGACAAAATTAAAAAAATAAACATAAAAAGTACTTGACGCGTTTCGCGCGTACAGCCGCGCCTTCATCAGAAGTAAAATTATTCAAAGAACACTGAGTATATATAATCTTATCAATACATACCCATTGGTTGTTTGTTTTACAGGTAGATGAAAATGAACAGGAACAGGTGTGAAGAAAGAAGAAACAAAATTGGACAGAGGAAGTGACACTTCCTTGTCCAATTTTGTTTCTTCTTTCTTCACACCTGGTTCCTGTTCATGTCATCTACCTGTAAAACAAAACAACCAATGATATGTATTGATAAGATTATATATACTCAGTGTTCTTTGAATAATTTTATTTTCTGATGAAGCGCGCTGTACGCGCGAAACGCGTAAAAGTACTTTTTATTTTTATGTTTTTTAATTTTGTCTCGGTAACACCGAGTCACTTTTAAAAATAAAAAAACTCCTTTAATGAAAAGCCTATACCCTGGGCTTTTTTCTGTTTCCATCACACGTTGCGCCGGGTTTCCATCTTTTTTTCTCTTTCCTTGGCAATTTTTTTTCTCCACCGGTTATCCGAACGGAGCTATAGAGACCAGCGGCTGCCTGAGTAAGGGCTACGGGGTACAATAGCCCTGCAAGCGCTTATGAGTGTTGTGCTTTTTAAATTAATAGCGCAAACACCCAAAGGTGAGAAGTTTACCTTCCGTTATTACTCACTTATCATTTACAATATAACACTATTGTGCGCCCCCTTTTTTCTGTTTGCATATACAAGCCTATCATATGTGACACTATGTGCTGATTTTCTGTATCCAAGCCTGCAATGTGTGATACTATCTGCTGAGCTACTGTATCCAAGCCTATCATGTGTGATACTGTCTGCTGAGCCATTGTTTCTAAGCCCATCATGTAAGGGAACAGAAAAAACAGAGGGGCGCTCCTTATGGTGAAGTATGTCCAGTGTCGGACTGGGGTGCCTAGGGCCCACAGGTGGAGTTGACTCTAGGGGCCCACCCTACAGCTACTGTAAATCACTGCACATGCCTCCTATACTCTGTATCTTGCTTTTTGCCTCTTTTTCTATACTTTATTGCCTCTTCTGATGATGTTTATGGAGTTAAAAAGCAAGTCCAAGTCTACCATGCTAAGGGGCCCACCGGGGGATTCCCCTTTTACTCTGTGGGCCAGTCCAAGCCTGAGTATGTCCGTGTGTCGGTAACTGGTGAGGTGCAATAATAGACCATGGAGGAAAGTAGCTCGTTCCCTGATTGGTTTAGGAGAGCCAAGCCTCTCTTCTCTGTAACCAATCCCGCTCTTTTTTCAAATGATTTGAACTGTAATGCCTACACTGATTGGCTAGTTTTTTGCCATAGACTAACATGGTCCTTTGTCGCTCGCAATCTCATTGGCTGGCTTCACCGCCCAATGAGAAGTGCTGAATACATTTAAATGACGGCTTTTTCCCGCCATTTTTGTAATCACAATTCCTGAGGTAGCGCCGGTCTCGGCGAGAAACGCGTCGTTAGTGATTTTTTTTTTTTTATGTTTGTATTAGGTTTTACAGCCTTTTCATGAGTTTTTTACTCCAGTTAAATATATTTTACATATATATGTTTTAATTCCTTATGCCTCTTGGAGGCTGAAATAGACGAACACCGGAGACCATAGTTTTCTTTTAGCTTCTAAGCCCATCATGTGTGATACTATCTATTGAGCCAGGTATCTAATCTTATTACATGTGATATCATCTGCTGAGTCAGGGATCTAAGCCCATCATGTTTGATACTGTCTGATGAGCTAGGTATCTAAGCCCATAATGTGCGAGCCCATATTTCCGCGTAGCCAGGTATCTAAGCCCATCATGTTTAATACTTTCTGCTTAGCCAGGTATCTAAGTTCATCATGTGTGATGCTGTCTGCTGAGCTCGGTATCTAAGCACATCATGTACGATTCTGTCTGATGAGCCAGGTATCTAAGCACATCATGTGCGATTCTGTCTGATGAGCCAGGTATCTAAGCCCTCATGTGCGATACATTACTTTGTTGCTGACATAACATTGTAAATATTGCAGGACTGTAAAAGCCATTTCTGTGTTGAGCCCAATTTCTGCTTCCTCAGCCGTTCTCCTCCCATAATTCTCTGCACTTCACTTATTTTAGCAGCAAAGCAATAAACAACCATTTATTTTCCTTTAACTCCTTCCCCGGGTGGATTAGATCTAATATTTTACCACTTGACTGGGCTGAGGGAGCAAGATCTGCACCAGGCGCGGATATTAAACTTTTATGTAGGCAAGAAAAAAGCAGCTCCAGACTCCGGCATTACAATAATTACCGTACAGGGGTATACAGAGGGGGGCGAGAGGGGTATGGGAAATATACTGGTACCGGGTGAAGGATGGATGGATGGATATGAGATAGATATGAGATAGATAGATAGATAGATACATAGATAGATAGATAGATATGATATATATAGATAGATAGATAGATATGAGATAGATAGATAGATAGATAGATAGATATGAGATAGATAAATATGAGATAGATATGAGATAGATAGATAGATAGATAGATAGATAGATAGATAGATATAGATAGATAGATAGATAGGAGATAGATAGATATATAGGAGATAGATAGATAGATATGAGATAGATAGATATGGGATAGATAGATAGATAGATAGATAGATATGAGATAGATAGATAGATATGAGATAGATAGATAGATAGATAGATATGAGATAGATAGATAGATAGATAGATAGATATGAGATAGATAGATATGAGATAGATAGATATGAGATAGATAGATAGATATGAGATAGATAGATAGATATGAGATAGATATATATGAGATAGATAGATATGAGAGATAGATAGATAGATAGATAGATATGAGATAGATAGATAGATAGATAGATAGATAGATAGATATGAGATAGATAGATAGATAGATATGAGATAGATAGATATGAGATAGATAGATATGAGATAGATAGATAGATAGATAGATAGATATGAGATAGATAGATAAATGCTATAGATATATAGATAGATAGATAGATAGATAGATAGATAGATAGATAGATAGATAGATAGATATGAGATAGATAGATATGAGATAGATATGAGATAGATATGAGATAGATAGATAGATATAGAGAGATAGATAGATATAGATAGATAAAGATAGGCAGACAGATTTCAGTTGTCGCCCTTTGGTTGATATATTTGTGCACATATTGGTCAGTGGAAATAGTGTGCTGTGTGCAGCCGCTCTCCCCGTGGTTCCTCAGTCTGCTGTGGGTTGTAGTTCAGGCTGCTGTGGGTTGTAGTTTCCGCTGCCGTCTGCCATTATTCTGCCTGTTTTGCTGTGACTCAGGGCAGGATGATGGAAGCCCCAAGTCAGCAATGAAGTTGTTACGTATTCTAGGAACAGATGTGTCCGCACCTTTCTTCTGTTACTGTAATCTCCATGTCTTTGTTTTGACCATAGAAATGTCCACCCATTCTCTCCCTCAATGTGTCTTGTACATGATTTCCACTTCTAGAGTATTATGTCTGTGGAGATGGCGGGTGGGGGTCTGTAAGGATGAGCTGCTCACTGCCTACTTATCATGTGATTACTGTGGAAATATATTGCCCTGGGGCTACTGAGAGGATGATCCCCATCTCTATTACATCAGAGTGACCTAATGGAGAATCTAACTCATATCTATCTATCTATCTATCTATCTATCTATCTATCTCATATCTATCTATCTATCTATCTATCTATCTCATATCTATCTATCTATCTATCTCATATATATCTATCTATCTCATATCTATCTATCTATCTATCTATCTCATATCTATCTATCTATCTATCTATCTATCTATCTTTTCCCTATCTATCTCTATCTATCTATATATCTATCCATCTCATATCTATCTATCTATCTATCTCATATATATCTATCTATCTCATATCTATCTATCTCATATCTATCTATCTATCTACCTCATATCTATCTATCTATCTACCTCATATCTATATCTATCTATCTATTATATTACTATCTATCTCATATCTATCTATCTATCTATCTATCTATCTATCCCATATCTATCTATCTATCTCCTATCTATCTATCTATCTATCTATCTATCATATCTATCTATCTCATATCTATCTATCTCATATCCCTCTATCTATCCCATATCTATCTATTTCATATCTATCTATCTATTTCATATCTATCTATCTATCTCATATCTATCTCGTATCTATCTATCCCATATCTATCTATCTATCTATCTCATATCTATCTATCTATCTGTCCATCCCTCCATGATGTCTTTCTCTCGTCCGGGGCGGTGCTGACCAGGCAGTTCCTTCCGTAATTTCATTTCCCCCTTATATCCCTGTGTTCCTTGTATGGTCCGCTCGGTAGATAATTCTAACAGGTGACACTGTAAGCCTCATACAGATAAAGGTTTCATCAACCCCTTCAGGAAAACCTTAAATATTAGCATTTTAATAGCTGTGAATTTTGGTATTCAGGTCAGCTCCCCCCCCCCCCCCCTCACGGCCATTCTGTGTCCCACCCCCCCCACCAGGACCCCCAGCTGCATCCTGACAGCCATGTGTAATTATTGGGTCGGGGGAAGACTAAGTATGATTGACAGGTGATAAAGCAGGAATTATGGGCGCGTGTGATGGGGAGATATTCATACATATGGGGCTGTGTCCACGTCATAAGCCGCGGCGCCCTATCTCCTAGAAAGGGATTAATCAGGTTCGGTGGAGAATCTTGCGGCTCTGTAGAACGCTCCGCGCCTTTGTCTCCCTTCGCCTGTAGCTCACTATCAGGAATTGGCTCTCAAGTCCCCTGGGTTCTCATTTAAGCAAGATCAAACACCCAGTCACTGGAATATGGGGGCTTGTCATGTGTGCAAAATTCCGCAATGGAGGTAGCCGGACAATGAGAGGAAACGTCCCCCAGGAGAATCATTCAAAACTTTTGCTCTGGAAGTAGAAAGGGATATTTACGTGTGGACTCGCAAACTAAACGCCCTCCCCTGCTGCTTTATAGATCAAAGGAATTCAAAAATGTTGGGGGCACAATCGGCCCAAATAATGGCTGAAATGTGAAGCAAACCTGCTGCATTGCTTTCCTTCACGAGTATATGGAAAGGAGAAGATCCCGGGGGGGCAGGGTTTAAAACCAGGGGGGGAGTTAAGTCCAGGGGTGTAGAGTTAAGATCCAGGGGTGCAGAGTTAAGATCCAGGGGTGTAGAGTTAAGATCCAGGGGTGTAGAGTTAAGATCCAGGGGTGCAGAGTTAAGATCCAGGGGTGCAGGTTAAGATCCAGGGGTGCAGGTTAAGATCCAGGGGTGTAGAGTTAAGATCCAGGGGTGTAGAGTTAAGATCCAGGGGTGCAGGTTAAACCGGGGGGGGGTTTTGTAGAGTTAAGATGGGGGGTGCAGGTTTAGATCCGGGGGGGAGGTTAAGTCGGGGTAGGTTAAAAAAGGGGTGCGGGTTTTAAATCCGGGGTGAGAGTTAAGATCCAGGGGTGCAGGTTAAGATCCAGGGGTGTAGAGTTAAGATTCAGGGGTTTTTGATTTAAAGTCAGGGGGGAGTTAAGACCCAGGGGTGAGAGTTAAAATCCAGGGGGTGGGTTAAGAAAGGGAGTAAGTTAAGATCAGGGGGTGCATTTAAGTCCGGGGGTGTAGAGTTAAATCCGGGGGGATGGTTAAGGTCCGGGTGTGAGTTACCCGGGTGCAGAGTTAAGATTCAGGGGTGCAGGTTAAGATCCAGGGGTGCAGGTTAAGATCCAGGGGTGCAGGTTAAGATCCAGGGGTGGGTTAAGTTTTGGGGGGTGAGGTTAAGATCCAGGGGTGGTTAAGATCCGGGGTCAGGTTTAAAAGGGTCCATGAGAGTTTAAATCCATTGGTATGGGGTTAAAAGGATTCGGGGTCAGTTAAGGCCAGGGGGAAAAAGTTAAGACGGGGGGTGTAGGGAGTTAAGATCAGGGGGAAAGATTATTCCGGGGGGGAAAAGAGTTAAGTCCGGGTTTTAGATTTTAAAGACCCAAGGGGTGCGGGTTAAGATCCAGGTGCAGAGTTAAGACTCAGGGATGAAAGATTTTTAAGATCCAGGGGTGCAGGTTAAGGTCCAGGGGTGTAGAGTTAAGATCCAGGGGTATAGAGTTAAGATTCAGGGGTGCAGGTTAAGATCCAGGGGTGCAGAGTTAAGATCCAGGGGTGCAGGTTAAGATCCAGGGGTGTAGAGTTAAGATCCAGGGGTGTAGAGTTAAGATCCAGGGGTGCAGGTTAAGATCCAGGGGTGTAGAGTTAAGATCCAGGGGTGTAGAGTTAAGATCCAGGGGTGCAGGTTAAGATCCAGGGATGTAGAGTTAAGATCCAGGGGTGCAGGTTAAGGTCCAGGGGTGTAGAGTTAAGATCCAGGGGTAAAGAGTTAAGATTCCGGGGTTGAATTGGTTAAGTTTCCAGGGTTCGAGTTAAGACCCAGGGGTGGAGAGTAAATATCTAGGAGTGCAGGTTAAGATCCAGCGGTGCAGGTTAAGATCCAGGGGTGTAGAGTTAAGATCCAGGGGTGCAGGGTTAAGATCCAGGGGTGCAGGTTAAGATCTAGGGGTGCAGAGTTAAGATCCAGGGGTGCAGGTTAAGATCCAGGGGTGTAGAGTTAAGATTCAGGGGTGCAGGTTAAGATTCAGGGGTGCAAAGTTAAGATCCAGGGGTGCAGAATTAGCAGACCTGATTCCTGAAAAGGACCAAATTCCCCTCTGCCTCATAGAGAAGGACCCTATAAAGGCCTATTCAATTTGATGGACTCAGGTTAACAACCTCCTGGATAAAACAAACTCAAGCTGTGTCCCGGGTTTTGGCCCATGGGATGATATAAATACCTGTGGGTAAGAAAGGAACTTAAGCTATTGCCGTGATTCCGGCCACTGTTCAACTCAGGGACTGTGAATTACAGATGAGCGCTTTCAGAGCCTTACCCTGTGGGTTTATTGTTAAGGTCCTATTTTCAGCCCCCCTATTAGGCCCAGCAGTAAAGAGATCTGTCATTAACTCGTCACCCTCTAATGATTAAGGGGTTTAACTCCTCTAATGATGAGATGCTCTGTGCCCCACCGTTAAATTGATCATTCAGTTACTCTGCTGCCCTGCTCTCTATTAAGTCATCAGATGACTCTGCTGACCCTGCACTCTAATGTATCAGTGATTGCTCTCTAATGTAAATCAGTTTGATCGATGACCCTGCCCTCTAATGTATCAGAGGACTCGTGACCGCCTCAATTGATCATCAGATGGGACTCATGCAAGATGCCTCTATATGCTTCATCAGAATACCTGCAGGACCGTGGCCTCGTATGTATCAGATTGACTCGCTGACCCGCCCTTAATGCTCATAAGTAACTCTGAGGGACCTGTTTTCTCTAAGTAATCAGCAGTTGGACCTCTGCGGTCAACTTGTCCTCAAAGGGTTCAAATAGATGATCTGCTGACCAGCCCTCTAATGCTTTCAGTTGAACTATGCTAGACCTGCTGCTCCTAATGATCATTCGATGACTCGCTGACCTGCCCTCTAGATCATCAAAAGTGACTTGCTGCCCTGCCTCTAATTCATCAGATGACTCGGCTGACCCCACCTCTAAGATATCAGATACTCTGCTGACCTGCCCTAAATGATCATCAGATAACCTGCAGACCCACCCTTAATGACATCAGATGACTTGCTGCCCCTGCTTCTAATGATCTCAGGTGACCTCGGGATACCGCCCCTAATGATAGCAGTTTGACTTGCTGAACCTGCCCTCCTAATGATCATCGATGACTCGCTGAACCTGCCTCTAAACTCGTCATGACTCTGCTGAACCTGCCCTCTAATGATCAGATGACTCTGCTGATACTGTCCTCTAATGATATTAGATGACTCTGCTGAACCTGCCCTGTAATGATCAACAGATGAGTCTGCTCTCTAATGCTCATCAGATGACTCTGCTAACCCCACCTTTACTGATAATCAGATCACTCTGCTGACCCCTCTCTAATGCTCATCAGATGAATCTGCTGACCCTGCTCTCTAATGCTCATCAGATGACTCTGCTGACCTGCCTCTCTAATGTATCAGATGATCTGCTGACCCTGCCTCTAATGATAAATCAGATACTTCTGCTGACCCTGCCCTGTAATGATCATCAGATGACTCTGCTGACCCTGCCCTCTAATGCTCATCAGATGACTCTGCTGAACCTGCCCTCTAATGATCATCAGATGACTCTGCTGACCCTGCCCTCTAATGCTCATCAGATGACTCTGCTGACCCTGCCCTCTAATGATCATCAGATGACTCTGCTGACTGCTCTTATGTAAGATTGACTCTGCTGACCCTTTTTCCCTGTTGTATTAGATGACTTGCTAAAACCTGCCCTGTAAGGGGATCCCCAGGTTTCTTCTCTAATGCTATCAGATGACTTGCTGACCCTCCCCGTCTAATTCACAGATACTCGCAAAACCCCACCTTTACTGATAATCAGATCACTCTGCTGATCCTGTTCTCTAATGATATCAGATGACTCTGCTGAACCTGCCCTGTAATGATCATCAGATGACTCTGCTGACCCTGCTCCCTAATGCTCATCAGATCACCCTGCTTACCCCACCTTTACTGATAATCGTCCCCCTTTTCCCCCCACTTTACGAAAATTAGAAAATTTTGGGACCCTGCCTCTAATGCTCACAGAGACTCTGCGCCCCTGCCCTTAATATTTTGATGATCTTGCTAACCGCCCCTAATGTTATCAGAATATTTCCGACCCACCCTCTAATGATATTAATGACTCTGTGCCCCTGCCCTTTAAGATAATCAGTGACCTGTGACCAACTTTAAATTTTAAAATTTGATGACTTCCTAACCCTCCCCTTTTGATTTTTTGGGGCTTGCTTACCCTTCCCTCTAATGATGAGATGGCTCTGCTGTCCCTGCCCTGTAATAATTAAAAAATGGCTATGAGGACAGTGCCCACTAGTGCTAATGCGATGACTCTGCTGACACTGCCTTTAATGATCATAAGATGACTCTGCTGACCCCACCTTTACTGATAATCAGATGACTCTGCTGACCCTGCCCTCTAATGCTCATCAGATGACTCTGATGACCCGGCCCTCTAATGATAATCAGATGACTCAGATGACCCTGCCCTCTAATGATAACCAGATGACTCAGATGACCCTGCCCTGTAATGATAATCAGATGACTCTGCTGATTCTGTCCTCTAATGATAATCAGATGACTCAGATGACCCTGCCCTCTAATGCTCATCAGATGACTCTGCTGACCCTGCCCTGTAATGATAATCAAATAACTCAGATGACCCTGCCCTGTAATGATAATCAGATGACTCTGCTGACCCTGCCCTCTAATGATAATCAGATCACTCTGCTGACACTGCCCTCTAATTCTCATCAGATGACCTTGCCCTTAAGGGTACAGATGACTCTGTGACCTGCTTTATGATCATCAGATGATCTGCCTTTACACTGTTAACTATCAATGACCGGGCCCCTTTGGGGGACCGCCACCCTCTATTATAAATAGATGATACTCCTTTTCCCTTGACAATGCTCTTCTAATGATAAGATGACTCTGACCCTTTCCCTCTTTGATAACAAAATGACTCTCTGACCCTTAAATCTAATTTATAATCAGAGTTACCCTCTGGTGACCCCACCCTCTAATGATACAAAATGACTCTGCTGACCCTGCCCTTTAATGATTTATATAGTAACTTGGCCCCCTTAATAAAAATAAATGACTCTGCTGACCCTGGCCCCTTTTCAAGAGCGAAAAAACAGGGACGTCTTACCCTGGCTCATGATCATAGAGTGACTAGGTTTTTGAAACTGGTTTAATTATAAAACAGGTGATTTGCTAAACCTGCCCACCCTTATTTTGTGTATCAGTTGGCCTTCGTGAAACCGCCCTCCAAGATTCTAGAATGGCTTGGCTGAACTTTTTTTTCCTTTTTGTTTAATACTACTTGTAAACGGCCCCATGTTGTATTCACAGGGTTTTACATCTGGCTTTATGAATTGTCACAGTGCCTTTCTGGAACCAGACTTTTACTTAATCGTCCCTTTACCCCGCT
>JAODAL010023494.1:0-62587 GCA_025379985.1 Phyllomedusa bahiana
CGCAAAACCCCGCCCCAAAGGTATCGCGGGACCCGGGGTCCCCCAACAGCTATACCCAAATTTCATTCACTACAAGCTATTCTAAAGACTCTCTTATTTCCGCCTGTCTATAACCCTTTTACAAATTTTGGGTATTACTTATCGCCTAAGTTCCGTAAACCCAACACATAGGCGAGGTGCACAAAAACCCCTGGCATACAGCAGGCGCATTTTACACTGAAAAAAAAATGAGAAAATGAACTTCGAAGCGCCATCCTTTATACATGTCGCCCTAAGTGAGTAAGAAATTTTGATCCCAAAATCCTTTTTTAGTGTGAAAAATATCAAAGTATTGGAAAATGTGGAATTTGCCATTTTTTAATTCAAAAATTTTTTCGTGTAACAGATGTTATTCCACACAAAAAGTTAAACATTCCAATGTTTTTAAGTGGTTGGCATCATGTTTTAAATGTCTTTTATTTTTTATGACATTACGGGGCTAAGAAATTTAGTAGTAATTTTTCACATTTTCATTTGCAACATAGATTTTTTTTTAGGAACCAGTCAAGTTCTGATGTGGCTTAGAGGAGTCTGTATTTGAATACCCCATAAAGCTCCATCTAAGAAAAATCACCATTAATGTTTCAAAACACGGTTCAAAGTATGAAAACCCCCCAAAACTGATGGATTCCCGTGACTTTTTACATGGGGTGCGCGAACAGTGAAACGGGGCCCCCTACAAAACTATACCTTTACTTTTTTTAAGTGTTTTTAAATGGGATCGACATTCCTCTCTAAGAACTGGGGCTGCACTACAGGTGTGGTTTTACATGGGACTGCACAGAAAAGTTGTGTTTACATGGGACTGCACAGAACATTGTGCTTTACATAGGACTGCACAGCTCTGTCCAAAAACATTTGTTGGGACGCACGTTTTGGGTTTTTTGTAAACTGTACACCAAAATTCCCTCATGGGACTGCATCTCGCTCTCCCCCCCAGCATAGCATCAGGTCTCTCTCTCCTTCCAGCACAGCATCGGGTCTCTCTCTGTCCCCCAGCACAACATTGGGTCTCTCTCCCCCTCGGCACAGCATCGGTCCCCTCTCTCCGCCGGCCAGCATCAGGTCCTCTCCCTGCCAAAACATCTCTCTCTCTCTGTCCCCCACAGCATCAGTTTTCTCTCACTCTTTTCCCCACCATCAGGTTTTCCCTCTCTCATTCCAGCATAGTATCAGGTGTCTCTCTCTCCATCCCAGCACAGCATCAGGTGTCTCTCTCCCTCCCCCCCCCCCTCTATCAGGTGTTTTTCCCCCTCCCCCAGACACATTAGATCTCTCTCTCTCTCCATCCCAGCACAGCATTCGGTGTCTCTCTCCATCCCAGCACAGCATCAGGGGTCTCTTTCTCCGTCCCAGCACAACATCAGGTGTCTCTCTCTTCATCCAAGCACAGCATCAGGTGTCTCTGTCACTTGTCCCAGCACAGCATAAGGTGTCTCTCTACCCTCCTCCCCCAGCACAGCATCAGGTGTATGTCTCCGCCCAGCACAGCATCAGGTGTCTATTTCTCTCTGTTCCAGCACAGCATCAGGTCTCTCTCTGTCTCGGCACAGCATCAAGTATCTCTCTCTACCAACCAGCACAACATCAGGTGTCTCTCTCTGTCCCAGCACAACATCAGGTGTCTCTCTGTCCCAGCACAGCATCAGGTCTCTCTCTCCGTCCCAGCACAGCATCAGGTCTCTCTCTCTACCACCCAGCACAACATCAGATGTGTCTCTCCCCCCAGCACAGCATCAGGTTTCTTTCTCTCTGTCCCAGCACAGCATCAGGTGTCTCTCTGTCCATCCCAACACAGCAACAGGTCTCTCTCTCCCCCCCAGCACAGCATCAGGTGTCTATTTCTCTCTGTTCCAGCACAGCATCAGGTCTGTCTCTCCGTCTTAGCACAGCATCAGGTGTCTCTCTCTATCTCTGTCCCAGCACAGCATCAGGTCTCTCTCTCCATCCCAGCACAGCATCAACACACTGGGGCACATTTATCTATAGTGTCTTACTCTTAGACAGTGTAAACTCTAGACAGTCTTACAATGCGCCATATTTATCATAGTGTTGATAAATCTGGTGCAGGTTAGAACTGTGTAGTCTAAGTTTGTACCACCTATAAGTTGGCTTATTCTGGCGTATTTTTGGCGCATTTAAACCACACCCCATTTTCCCACCAAACCACAACCTTTTTATAACCACACCCCCTTTGTCAGACGAGCCGCAGAAGTTTTCTAAACTGTCTAAAACACATAGTAAATGTGGTGAAAAGCTTGTAAGACATTATTTTGGCGCAAGTTGAGTCAGAATTGCCTTGATAAATCTGCCCCACTATGCACGCTCCAGACACCAACCTGGGCGAGACTACAAATCATACAGCAGGACCCACAGCCAGTGACAGATTACGTGGGCATAATCTGACCTGGGCACTTACACAGTTGCTATGCAGACACAAAAATCACCTGTTCTACTAAGCCACAGTACTTTATTAATGGTATCCTAGGACAAACTTCCATATATGCTACCCACATTATTAAAATATGATGTGTCTAGTGAGATAACCCCTTTACGGAGGATTTTGCTGTATGATATGATGTTTTTATTGGTACCATCATGGGATAATATGATGCTTTGATTGCTTTTTATCAAGGTTTTTGTGAGGTGTTTTGAACAAACTACAGTAATCCTGGTAGTGTTTTTACTTTTTTACCGCGGTCACCATGCAGTATGACATGTTAGCTTTACTCAGCAGGTCGATATGATTACAGCGATACACAAATTGTATATTTTATGATGTTTTACTCCTTTTACAAAATAAAAACACTTTTATTCAAAAAGGAAAAAACGTTTTTGCATTTCCATAGTTTGAGAACCATAACTTTTTTTATTTTTCTGTGTATGGAGCTGTGTAATGGCTTTTTTTTTGCGGGATGTTTATATTTATATCATTTTTTGGATAGGAGAATGCTTTTTAATCGCTTTTAAATCTGTTTTTTTGGAAGGCAGGGTGAAGAAAATTGTTAGAACCGCCATATTCTCACCCTGGCTCGCCCTGCCTAAGCGGTGCACTTGCTCCGAAAAGGGCGACCCCACACTTGAACCTTATCCTGAGCTATTCCTAGTTAAACACGTGCCAAACAGATGGATGACAAAACAAACGACAAACAGGGAACAGACACAACACAGAACAAATCAAGAAGAGTAAGACAAGCTGAGGTCACACCAGAAGAACACCCAGCACTGAGAGAGGAGACAGGAGGGTATCCGGAAATACATGGCAAATATCAGAGACAAAGAAATCCAAACAGCAGAGCACAAACCACCAAGCCAGAATACCGAAGCAACCACTAACAGGGACAGAGAGTAGAGGTTAAGATCCCTCACCCCAGCCAGGGATTGGCCCAGATGCTTAACCCATTAACCCATTAAGCCCCGAGCAGAACCTTGGCTGAGGCTGCAACAGACAGCACTTAAAGGGACAGTACCACAGTTCTGACAAAAATACTGCAATCTTAGTAGTGTTTTTTTCTTTTTTAACAGCGCTCACCGTGGGGCATATGTGACAAGTTAGTTTTACTCTGACGGTTAATACTTTACGCTTATTTTTCTCACCTTAACAGAGCCATAACTTTTTTATTTTTCCACCTACAAAGACATATGAGGGCTTTTATTGTACAGGAAAAGATGTTCTTTCTTTCTGTTATTCATATTACCATAGAATATACTAGGAAACCGCAAAATAATCCTATGTGAAAATGTGAAAAAACGTACTTGTGCCATGTTTGTCGGGGTTTTGATTTTACAGCGTTCAATCTTTGGTAAAAATGATGTGTTATTTGTATTCTACAGGTTGATATGCAGCCGCCAATACCAAACATGTAGGATTTCTGTTATGTTTTGGAATTGTAAAAAAAATTCCAAACATTTTCTATTTTTGAAATTTGCACCGTGGCGCCATTTTCTGCGACCAATAACTTTATTGTACTAACACCTACGGACATGAGTAAGGGTGCATTTTTGTGGGCTGAAGTGTACTTTTTATTGCTATCAGTTTGAAATACATGCAATTTTTTGATTAAATTTATTCCAATTTTTAGGGGACGTGAAATGAAAAAAAAAATGCAATTTTGGCGTTTGGAATTTTTTTCCCTTCTACGATGTTCAATATATGGGATAAATTATGTTATATTTTAATAGATTGGACTTTTTCTGACACAACGATACCAAATATGTGTAACTTTTTATTCTTTTATTTTTTTATTTGTAAAATGGCAATAGGGGGGTGATTTGAACTTTTATTTATTTCTTTTACACTTTAAAACATTTTTTTTTCTTCACCACTAGGGGGCTTGATCATTTTTACAGCCTAATACATTGAGGTGTTCCAATATGGCAATTTCCCCACTCTGGGGCCAGAAGTAGAGAAATCAAAAACATGGCAGTGATGGAAGCCTTCACAAGGCTTCCAGCTGCCATGTTAAGCGATCTGGGCCCCACAATTTCGCTAAGGGTGCCAGATCGCAATGAGGAACGGTGCGCATCTTTGCCACAGCGTCTAAGGGGTTATACATCGCAGGATGGAGGCAGCTCCATCCCATGCTGTAACCGCCAGTTGTTGGCTGAAATTAACTACAAAGCCCCTTGCCATCATCAGGATGTCCATTTGTGGAAGTCACTTCCCGCTAGGACGTACAGGTATGTCCAGTGTTGGGAAGGGGTTAAGAGACAATAAGGAAAGGGAATAAGCCCCAGAATCGTGTAGATGCATTTTTCTCCCAGGTTTGTTTCTTCCGATAGAGTATATTGAATATATGTATACTGTGTATATGCAGTTGAAACCAGAAGTATACATACACTACATAAAAAGACACATATGCATGTTTTTCTCAATATCGGAAATGGAATCAGAATAAACCTTACCTGTTTTAGGTCAATTAGGATTACCAAAATTACTTACCGTATATTTGCTAAATGCCAGAATAATGAGAGAGAGAATTTTTTAAGGCATTTTTATTACTTTCAGCAAAGTCAAAAGTTTACATACTCTAGGATTACTATGCCTTTAAACAATTTGGGACAGCCCATATGATGATGTCATGTCTTTGGAAGCTTTTGAAAGGTTTATTGGCAACATCTGAGTTAATTAGAGACACACTAATGGATAGATTTTTTAATGCACAACAGAAACATACTGCTTCTGTGTGTAACATCATGGGAAAGTCTAAAGAAATCAGCCAAGATAACAAGAAGAGAACTGTGGACTTGCAAAAATCTGGATCATCATTGGGTGCAATTTCCAGATACCTGAAGGTGTCTCATTCATCTGAACAAATAATTATACACAAATACAAGCAAGATGGGAATTTCCAGCCATCATATCACTCAGGAAGAAGATGTCTCAGAGATTAATGTGCTTTGGTCCGTCATGTGCATATCAACCCAAGAACAAAAGCAAAAGACTTTGTGAAGATTTTGGCAGAAGCTGGTAAGATTGTGTCACTATCCACAGTGAAACTAGTACTGTATCAACATGGGCTGTAAGGCCACTCTGCCAGGAAGAAGTTATTACTCCAAACGAAACATAGAAAAGCCAGATTAATGTTTGCAAATGCACACAGGAACAAAGTCCTACATTTTTGGAAACATGTCCTGTGGTCTGATGAAACCACAACTGAACTGTTTTCCATAATGATAAAGGAAAAAGGGAGAAGCTTGGAAGACTTAGGACACTATCCCAACTGTGAAACACAAGGGTGCCAGCATCATGTTGTGGGGTTGTTTTGCTGCAGGAGGGACTGTTGCACTGAATAAAATAGATGGCATCATGAGGAAAGAAGAGTATGTAGCATACAGAAAAAGGAGCAGGGACAGTCAGACGAAAGAGTATAGTAGAAGTGGAGAATTTAGGACAGCCTGGCTTACTGTCCCGGGAGAGTGGAACAGTGAGCTGAGGGCAAGAAGGCCTAAGTAGCCAGCCCTGGAACATAGTAAGTATGCTGCCAGCCATTGAGCAGAATTGCTGACCAGAAGGCACAAAGCTACAGCGAGAGCGACAGAGAGAGAAAACCCTGTTGAGAAATTGTTACCTGTAATGTGATGTAATGTAACCTGCTAAGAAATCTGCGAGTAAAGCCTGCAGATCCCAAGAGACTCTGTGGTTATTGCGGCATCAGACCACCACACCTCCCAGTCATTCCACACTGTTACGCTTGATATTCACTCACACCCACAACCCAGCTGTTTCTACCTGTCTGGCACCTGGGGCCTGCATCCTCACCATCTACCTCCTCCTGTGTGCCCCTTTTACAGTATCACAGAAAGGGAGCTCTGCCTCACAGCTTGAACATTGCTGTATATTTTTTTTTGCACTATTTAATAATGCAACAGCTTTTAGTAATGTGTACAATAAAAAATAAGTGTTAATCTGTCAAGTGTGTATCAAAAGCAGTTTGGGGTTGCATCACTCTCTACATTTAGAAATTTGTTTTTACATAAGTGACACAAATATGAACTTAGCCTCATTAGTATTTTTTCATTTCCCTCTTTTTAAACAGATGCTTGTTTTCTTCCTTTGTGAATAATTCAATGCAAAATAGATCAATATTATATTTTAGCCAAAAGTGAAATTAAACTACACGGCTGAATTACTGAACAAGTAAAATAAAGAAAAGATTTCTGAATGGAAAATAAAAATACATTTTCCACATCTAGGGTGACTGGGAGCAAATAATTTTTAGCCTTGGCACAAAGCTTTGGGGTTCCAACTGTCATGGTGGTGCAAAATAAAAACAAAAAAAATTGGGAGACATGTATGAAAATTTTCTAGGTCTAAGACTTTCTTTGTTGCCCTTGACAACCAATCAGGGCTCCCCTTTCCTTTTTTCAGAGCGCTATAAGAAATAAAAGGAGAGCTCTGATTGGTTGCTATGGGCAACAAAGAAAATCTTATAGCTAGACAGCCTTCATACATGTGGCCTACTGTTCCTATACCCAAAATTATACTTGATTTTTTCATCTGTAAGCTGGCATATTATAGTCCTGTACATAAACGTACTGATTGAGAAAATACTATATTGATTTAGACCACATCTTAAAAATGTTGTCTGACAAACCAAAAATATAAATAAATAAAAGTTGTCAAATGGCTTTCCTTACTGTGATGTTTTTGTGCTAAGTTCTACTTTTTTCTGTACTGGAATTTAGTGTCTCTTCTCTAACACTAAGCAGTTGTACTTCCTTTTTGAAAGTTGTTTTTGCTGTTCTTTGTCTACATTCCTCCCTCCCAATCTCATTCTCAGTGTACACCCCTTGTTTCCTACCTCACATCTGAAGCCTTTAAAGGCAGGACCTAAACAGTGTGGCTTCAAAGCCTAACCTGAAAAAAGCCAAATCCTTTTGGTCACCTGATATCCTGGGCTCAACACAGAGCTGTTTGTAGAAGCATTGTGCTTCCCATCATGAAATAGCTAAGGCTAATGATGAAACTACAGGAAACTCACAGAAAATTTTATAAAAGTGCGTAAGAAAAATAATTAACTTTGGGAAAGAAAGAGGATAGGTGATTTTTTTTGTTTATTAGAAAAGGAGCACTATTCAGGACAAGGGGTGCCTACCAACCTAGTAGCCTAGTACAGGCAGAGACGCAAAGATATTATTGCATCGCTATGCTGCATTGAGTGAGCTAAGCGGCCAGTATCAGTGTATACCGGCCGCTTTGCCTCAGCTGCTGACTTCACCGCCCAGGCGGCGGCTCTGAATACTTTATCACTGGGTCTATGTGATACAGCACGTGGGGAGGTGGGCCTGTGGGCTCCCCTAGCTCAGGCGCTTGTTTGCAACTGTGATTGCTGTGACCCCTGGAGCTACGCTACTGTACAGCAGTATCAGTCTATAGTTCATTTATAGAAAAAGAGGTATAGTCAGCCCTTTGCTGGCTCCAGTGCCCTGTCCTTAGCAACTTACTATAGATGGTATTCCTGTTGCTGAACTACATCAGTATGATATTATTGTGTCCCTAGCCACAGATTGTGTTTGATTTAGCTTGATTGCCTGATATTATGACTTATTCTCATGAAGTTTTTAGTCATTCTCTATACCTTGTCTCTGTACATCTTTGCCACCTAGGATAACTACTCAGGGAAATGTAACATGTAGGCTTCAAGCAGCGAAATCCATATATGCTTGAGTGGGGACCTGAAAAATGGAGGTGTGATCCGTAAACAAATACTTTCTGGTGAACAATTACTTTCTTCTTGCAACTAGAAGCCCTAAGCTTCATCTACCTGGCATACATAAAATGCCGTCGGATTCTGTTATAGAATCCAACCGGTATTTTACTATTGGTTTTTAAACTCTTTTTTTGTCACGGTTTTTGCGGTCAGTTTTCAGCCAGCCCACACTGAACAGTACTGTAATCCACTGTTTTCTGGTGGATTACAAAACATGTTCTAAATATTTTTAATCGGATTTCGGTTTTGAAATCCGATCGCAGAAAATCCGAGCTATGTAGACTACAGCTAAGATTTTCGATTGAGGTCTATGGTGATGGTTTACAGTCAGATTTTTTGTAGATCCTAAATACTGAATCCGCATAAAATCCAACCAAAAACCAGTTCTGTGTAGACATAGCCTAAACAATTAAAATATTTCTCTTTTTGTCATCCCCAAATATATTTATTCCAGGCATCAGTACAATAAAATAAACCTCTCCCTCTTCTACTACCTTTATAATCTAACTTTGCTGTTGTCGTTTCTACAAACTGAGACTTGTTTTTTGTTGTTTTTTTATTTGCTGATTTCCCCTGTAACAGGGCTTATATAACTAGAACCTAAAGTCACTGCAGAGCTGATCTGGGTCTGATAAGATCTGATACCATGCAGTTACTGAGCCCTGGTAATCATGTGACCACCAGCTCTAGGGAAGCAGGAAGCTGTGAGGTTATTCTGTATTTACAAGGCTCATTGAGCACTGTATATACAGTGATTGTGAAGGCAAGTACGGTAATAAACCATCCCTGTCTTCTCAATGGAGAGCAAGGCTAATGCTGACAACCGGCTCCCCACCCTCACAGCTGCACAACTAGTGACTAGCTGCGCACTCTGCACAGATGTTTTCGAACATTCGAGCAAAGTTAGATGGCAGTTGCCTGGACGTTTATAGACAACGAGCAGTCAGCATCTAGTTAGGAAAAAAAAAAAAATTGGTACTCAACCTTTTGGAATTCATTCATAAGTATCAAGGCATCACTTGTATACCAGTTTTGTAAGCTAGATAAATATACTGTCAAAACCGCTTAGAAAGTGAGAGGAGAGTGGTCTATTAGCTATTCAGAGACTGGGCCACATTTATAAAAACTGTCTAAACATTTGACTGTCCTTGACTGTCCCATAGCCACCAATCACAGCTCAGCTTTAATTTTTCCAGAGCAGTAAAAGAAGTGTAAGCTGAGCTCTGATTGGTTGCTATGGGCAACAAGGACAGTCTTCCACTTAGACAGTTTTCATAAATGTGGCGCACTGTTCTTATATTTTATTGATTATCAATATCTTGCTGATACATTCTACTGTAGCGAGTTTTTAAAGTTTAGGATCCTTAATGTTCCTAAGTACACTAAATACAAAGACAGCTGAATGACTATCCAGTAAACAAAGGCTGCCTACACAGCACGGTATTCTTGGCGGATTTTTGGCGGGTACAGTATTTAGAATCCACCAAAAATCTGACGGTACACAGTGCTGTAGCCTACACAGCACAGATTTCTTTCGTTCGGTTTTACCATGCTGCATATTCCGTCGGATTGGCACTCAATGTATGGGACCGACGGCAAATCCTAAAATCGACCGTGGCTTTTAGCGCAAATCTGCACCAAATCATGGTCTAGCAATGTTAAAATGCCATAAGGTTTTGGAGGGGATTTTAACATTGTTGTGTAGAGACAGCCAAACTCTCCCATGTCTGCTCAGCATAAAAATGTATTCCATGAGACATAACATGTCTAGTTCTCCTCCAAAAAAAGCATATTTATCAATAAAACATTGCAAGCTTTTAGCAATTTCTGTCTCCAGAATCGGAAGCAGCAATTGTGTAGTAAAATATTTCTTAATGAGGTGGTTCATGGCTATTCTGTGCCTAGGGAATTTGTGTATTTTTGCATTTCACTATTGCAGAAGGATAAACCTAAAATCATTAAATTTGCACATTACATCTGTACAATACAAAACAATGTCAGACTTTATCGGACAACAACAAGCATTTTTGGCCTTATACATGAAAAACTGTCTAGCATTAAGATTGTCTTTGTTGCCCATAGCAACAAATCAGAGCTCAACTTTTATTTTTCCAGAGCACTATATGACTATAAGGGAATGTTCACACGGCGTAATTTCGGCACGCATTTCGCCACGTATTTGCGCTCTAATACGGGCGAGATGCATGCTGAAATTACGGTAATCCATAGTTCTCATAGATAAAGTGACATGCACGTGATACGCGCCAAGGATAATGAAAGTCTATGGGGCCCGCGAGTTGCCGGCCTCCCCACCCCCGTACACATGCCGTAATTGCCTGCGAAATCCATCCCGTAATTACGGCGTCAATCAGCCGTGTGAACATAGCCTTAGCGCGAGCTCCCAAAAACACACATTGTACTGTGGCGCATACTATACGCGGCACAGTACATCGTGTGAACATACCCTAAGACAGACTTACTGCTAGACAGTTTTCATACATGAGCTCCAATATGTTGGAGTAACTGTTGCTTTTACAAATTTGAAGTACAAAATTTCAAATTACCACCTAGGTAAAAATAAGGTTAGGCTCATTTCACAATTTTGCAGCCTGTTAAAAGTATGCAACAGGATGCAAAAATGACGCAAGGCCATGGTTTTTTTCCTCTTAGGAAACAGGGTCTAGGTGAATCCTGTTTTTTTGGACAAAAGGTGTCAATTTTAATGGTACCTTTCTGTAATCTTGGGGAAAAAACTGAACCTTTAAATAGGATGTAAAAACTACACAGAAGCAAGGCAAACAGCGTTCTGAGTCAGGTGCAGCAATAGCAAATGAATCAACGGTAGCAGAGCAGAGTTTGAATTTATAGGACCAGATACTAAGGCTCATAATAGGGTTCATGGTTAAAATATGTAACAGTCCAGAACAGCAAGGTAATCCAGGACTAGCAGAAAAATAGAAAAGTTTGAAAGCAGAAGCAGTAGCAATGGGTTCAATAAATTGATACACCCAAGAACCAGATTTGGTCTTATACCAGAAGGGTCACCTTCTTTTGAATCGGCAAACCCAAATAGTCAGTTAAAAACCTGGCTTTTGGGAGGATTCTAAAAACGACACAATTTTAAATTCAGGAAGTAGAACACATGTAAGATCCTGTCGCAGAGAGGGATGTGAAAGGCAGGTACATCCAGGTAGCGATGAGTGGATTTGTAGCTGTTAGTAGGTTTAACAGTGGGAATCTGGGATATGTGGTGCACCAGTGATGGAATAACCACAGAGACTGCAGCTATGGATGTCTAGGCAGACTTTTCCTCATCATACTTAAGTTGCACAATTGCTTTCCGTATCAAGTTACAGGGTCAGATATAGATTTCAGGTGCACAACTTGACCATCACAGCTTTTTAATCTTCTCCCAGCCTTAGTCTCTAACATATTCCTCTTCAGCAGAAGAGCCTCCCAACTTCAACCCTAACTGGCCTTCACTATCTAGTTACTGTGACATTCTCTCTCTTGAAGAGAAGGGTTTTCCCAAGTCTAAATGTAGTTGGTCCTTCACTTCCAGTTAGCACTACACGCCCACCAGGGACTGTGTATATTCCCCAGCCGTCGTGGCCTAAGGGTATGTTCACATGGCGTGTTGGATCCACTTTTGGATATGTTTATAGATGTGTGTTTGGATCCATTTCAGACCCGAAACGGACCCAAACACGCATCTAGCAATGAGCAGTGTGTTTTACATTGCTTTCAGTGTAAAACACGCATCGACATTCAGATGACTGATCGTCGATGTGTGTTTTAAATGCATGTTTGCGATGCGTCTTTTGGATCTGTTCAAAGAATCGTCATGTCACTTCCTGATCTGTTTGACACAGCAGACACCCTATTTAAAGCTATAGGGTACATTTCTGCTGCAGCCAAAACACATCCAATCACGCACCTGCGTGTTGGATGCGTTTTGGATGCGATTTACGCAGTGCTTTTCAATGCGTTTTTCGGATCCAAAAACAGATCCAATACGCCTTGTGAACGTACTCTAAGCTTCACCACAACCCTCTCACCACCAGTCCTGCAGATGTGTCTTTTTTGTCTCTGTCTTTCTCTTCTATACACTTCAGGGTGGCTAGATATATTTCCTGCTTTTTCTGCTCTTTTCTTTTTCTTCTCAGGTCTGTAAGTAATTCTCCTCTTCTCTGGCTTGTAATCTCTAGTCTTTGTCTGCCTCTACTTCACTGCCAGCTAGTACGTAGATGACCTACTATTACTGAATTCAGTAACTCTTAACATTGATAGCAACACTAACCAACTGAGCCTAACATGGCAGGCTTCCCCTTATATCCCTGCAGCTCATCGTCTCTTGTTCCCGAATCCTCTGGTAACTCTCCCTCTCTATTGGCTCCACATGTTGCTTGGTGCATGAAGTAGCAGTCATAGCCACTGAGTAGCAAATAAACATATATCCACATATTATATATTGGATCACTAGCAGAGTATACATACATCCTACACACATATAAGCACAGTATGCCAGCTCACCACTCCAGACAACAATAACCAAAAGTCCTGCAGCTGCCCGGAAACTATTCTAGTACATGTGTATAAGGCAAAATATGGAGAAAAATCCAGAAAATTTCCAGTCCAAATAGTTAAAATCCATATTTGCACATACAGTTCAAGAATGTAGAAACACAGCTGATGCATTTCAGATGTACACAGCATACGCAAAATTTGGTCCACCATTACAGTTGATTTCTAGGGACCACACTACAGCTACTGTTTATGATTGCACATGACTGCACTTTTCCTCTTGCTTTCTGAATTCGCTATAAAACAAACAAATCAGCCTCAGCCCTGCCATGCCTAAGGTCCAAGCATGCCCAGTAGTCCACTATAAGTGTTGAAGTGCACCTCTGTTTCCTTTCAGTTAGTAAGTTTGTCCTCAGTAAAATACTTAAAGGGGTTTTCTCGGTACAGGCTTTCGCAGACTGGAGCTGTTTCTATATCTCTTACAGCTTGAAATTCAGGGGCAAGTCTCTTCTCCCAGCAGGCATGTATTCCCTCACTAAGGAGTGGTGACATTTTCATTCTGTGTGAGCGGTGGAAGGAAGAGGATATCACAGCTCTGCAGACCTTCTGTAATGGTCAGTTCTCATATCTGCATAGTTGTTACCTCCCTCCACAAGCTCCTTGTGACCAGAACACCTGTGTTGGGCTAAATAGTTATAAATACAACCTGAAATGATGAAACAAATGTGAGAAATGCACTCTACTCCCCCTCTGTTATTAGGCAGGAGGTAGAGGAGGAGCAGACTGTATAAGGCTGTGTTATATGGGCGTGTTATATGGGGGGAGAGAGTGAATCTACAGTAGCAGCTAGTGACTCAGTAATTGCCCAGATCCTTCACATAGACCTGTCACTAGGAGATGAGCAGAGAGAACTCAGGCAGCCTTTATCACACCGCCAGCAGCCAGCAGAGAAAGCTGTTTCACTTTCAGTGTCACACAGTTCAGAGGGGAGTAAACACAGAGAATGAAGGCAGCCAATCACAGCACAGGGGGCGTGTTCTGAACAGAGCTGAACTAAATATCAGGCAGCCAATCACAGCAAAGGGGGCAAGGCGCGACCTCAGGCTGCTGATTTAGCTCGACACACACAGTTTAGCTCATATCTGCTTTACTAAATGATTTAGGTAATACAAACCAATTGCAAAAGTGCTTATTTTTACTGTCCTTATCTTTACAGATATGATCTTTGTAGTGAGAAAACCCCTTTAATTGAGGCTGGTAATTGGTACAGTCGAAATACAACATTTCATGTGTCTTGTGGATAAAAAATGTATGAACAGCTGCTACAAATTAAAAGGTTATTATTTTTAGCAAGATTGAAGTGACAGATTGAAGTGACAGACATCGGTTCACGTACGTAGTGATTTGACTTGAGTGTGCTACAATTAGATAACAATACAGAGATTTAATTGTTTTTTCAGTCCAGTCCATTATATGATTTTGCATGTGGCTTCATCCTTATCTTACACCATCTTGAAGCAGCTGGGTGTGGTTGGTTTCTTCATGTCAATTCTTATATGTGCTGTGGAGAAAACACAAAACAAAAAGCTCAAAAGCACACCCTAGTGTGGCGAGTTTGGGTATATATAAAAATAAAATAGCTGTGGTGGATGCTCACCTGGCAGAGTTGTTCCTCCATTGGCACAACACACCGTAGGGCCGGCAATATATATATATATATATATATATATATATATATATATATCCTCTTTGCTGGGTAATCCGTCTGGGTGATCCAGTGGAATGGTGAAGATGCGAATTTGTTGGTTGTATCTGCAGCCTATATTGCCACTTGGATTCCACTGTCTAGACTGAGCACAATAAGTTCTGCCGGGCTGAGCAGTATATAGAAGTAGTCTGTATATATGTACATCCTCTCATATAAGAAGGTACACCATACACAGTGGTTGGTAGCTGACGCCCGATACTATTAAGTAAAATAAAGCTAAATAGCTTTGTACAATCCAATTTATGATATTTTATTATGAGCATAAATGAAACAGAGAATAAAACAATAACTAAAAAAAGTGAGCGGATGGGACATAGGCGTTTCGCCGGAGACCCCTGTGCGGCTTCCTCAGGCTAGTGTCAGGCTTGGTTTCTTCACGAACAGTGTTGAGCAGAACCGTTAGGAAAATGTTTAGTTCAGCACGAACTTTACGTTTTTCCGAACCCGAGCTGAACCAAATTTTTTTCCGCAACTTCGGTAAGAAGTTCGGGTCCAGCACAGGTGTTCGGCACCTTTTCAGCTGCTTCCTTCAGTTTTGGTAGACAGCCAATCCGTGCAAAGCACGGGGGGGGGGGGGGGTTTGGGGTAAAAAAACATCCCGTGGGGTTGTGGGGATTTTTTTTGTGCTAAAACCCCAGATGTGAACAAATCTTGACCTTTTTAATATTTATTCTATTTGTCCTATTCAAAAAAATCTTGTTTTAAATAGTCATTTCTTCTTTTAAAGGTCATTTTTGCTGATTTTGGGGTCAGGCTACTGTAAAAGGTGTGCCAGGGGTGCCAATAGGACAGTACTCCTGTCAGTGGCCTAATAAAAAAGGGGGCCCCCGTGATTGTTAAAAAGAGGAATAGAAATGTGGGGAGGCCCATTTGATTTGTGCATGGGGCCAAAATGGTTAATAGATGATGACGGAAGCCCGCCTACCGGTGCACCCTCTATAATCGGACTGCAGTTGAACCTCCATTTTTCCCTGTTGAAATGTTTTGTACCCCCCATTTAATTTTTTGGGCCTGGTGCAAAAAGTGTAGGGGCTCCTCCCCAGTTTCATGTGCCATTTCCCAAATACCAGTGTCTTCTTTAGTGTCAAAGGGCCTTGTGGAGTGCTCCCACTGCACCTCCTATATCTACGTGTCTTCTTTTTTTCAGTTATTTTAAAAAGGGAATGAATTATTTTAGCCTATAAATTTTTTGTCTTCCAAAAGTTTTTCCACGTTCCATTTTACTGTTATGGATGCTAATTGCGTTCTCTTCACCTGTATGGGTTACAAATTAACCAGAAATCTTTCCACTGATTTAATAGGGTGTGAAGTTGGTTCGAGTCAACCGAACTTAAACAGAATTCTAAAAATTTCGGGCTTACTCGGACCAAACTTTTTGGGTTGCGCATCTCTATTCTAAAAGACCCTTCTTCATCAATTATGAGGACACTGAGAAAATCTTTCCTTAAAATTCATGAACCTTTCAATAATTCCATTATCACACATATATTTTGTTATCATCATCTTCTTTTTAGCTAACTAGTATCCTTCCTATCTGGAAATTGCCCCTTGGACAGTCCCTATATCACAGCATACAGATAAGCTGCACATGCAATATATATATATTGAGTTGCCATTTCAGCTAAGCATTCATACATTTTTACTGAGTATATTAAAAACACAAAACCACATCCTATAGCTGAACAGTAACTGAATGAAGAGATGAATCACAGCACAAGAACCTCCCCAGTATATCTCCCAGTGAAATCACTTCTTGGAGAGCCTTGGGGCATTGCTCACCTACAGGGGTCAGATCCTTTCAGATGATGTCTTCTACTCAACTCTGAAACAGTAGGGATTTTCAGAAGGGGAGGAAATTAAGCTGAATGCAGCGGTCCCTCTGTAGCTGTTTTTTATTTTCCCCTACAGGGGGAGAGTCCACACCATTTCTGTAATGAGAAATTCAACATATAAATACTATGTATGTAATTAGAAGAATAAAAAGAAATCCTATTGCTATCACTATTGGTTTTATCAAGTCTGATAACATGTTGTTAATCCAAGACACAATGAACCTTAAGCAAGAGAAAATATTCTTGATGATCCAGATACAGTGTAAAGAATGGCAACCAACTAGGCAGAGTACTTTTCTTCTTAACTTTACTGAACAAGAGTGAATACAGTTCACAAGAGTTATTATCAACGGTTGGGATAAGTCCTTCAAACCGTAGGGGTTTTCTTCCGCGGCAAGCCCGATGTGGGGGGACTCCCCCTCCCCAAAGCGTGTTTGAGACCAAACGCACACTTCTATTAGGGGCACTTGTAGAGGCATGGTAAAAAATCTTCTAAAAAATGAGGGGTAGTATCAGCTCCACCAAAAATTTCCAGAGCAGGGAGACACACTCCTTTCCTCCCCACTCCTCCCCCACACGTCCTTCTGGCTCCAACTCCTCCCCTTTCCCTTTTCCCGCCCGTGTCCCCAAACGTTTCCCCCTGTAATCAGTCAATACCACAATTCTCTCGGGTGTTCTGGGGAAAAATACTGGGCGGAGGACTTTACCCCTTGTTCAACGCATTCCTCACCTACCAGAGCCTTTTTTTTCAAAGTATTTCTTTATCCCTATGGTGGATGGAAAGGAGTGGTGACCTCATTAATTATTTTATTATACTAACATATTTGTTTAGATTATTTTTATTTTTTTTCCCCTCTTCCAGGGGGAAACCCCATGAGGCATTATTCTGTTTGTCCCCAATTCGCCTATGTCTAGTGCAAGGTGTGTTTTGAAAAATACTAGTAAATGAAAAGTCCCCCAATGTTTCCTATGATGTACGACCTCTTCCCTTTGTACACCCATAATACCCCATGCTCCCATAGGAAGCCACAAGTATGCCCTATTACCACAAATGTAGGTTAGTTTTTTGTTTTTTTATTACCTTGCCAGACAGCTTTGAAATCATACCAAATTTTAATGCATTTGAGTCTTTCAGTCCCAGTCATCTTCATCTGTCTGGTCAGGATAGGCACACCTGAGGGTACAAAGAGCTTTCATAATCGCACACCAACATTGTTTGTTACAATGCTGTTTTCCTGGTTGCATATTGTTTCATTGCATTTTTGCAGTCTGTTTCTCCAACTTATGCCTTAGGTAAACTGACCTATCATGCAGTCTTTTAAATTAACTACATGATTAACATACATAGGTTGTGGAACTATGGTGGATAGAGATATTATGCTAGCAATTTATAAAAATGTACTGAGGTCTGAGAGAGCATTGTAAGCAGTGTGATCTATGTCTACTTTAACATCTATCAACTGTGAGATCGTCTCACCAAGCTGTTTCACAGAGCCACAATCAGATTCCGACTCACACTTCCTGGTCAGCCTGTGGGTGGTTCTACAGTAGTGATTGTAATATCAACTCTGCTATTTCTGTTAGAGTGACATGACTGTTGGAGGTTTAAAATCTGTGGTGCACAAGGCCAAAGAGTTCTAAGGGTTAAAACTTGCAGTTGAGTTAGATAAACAAGCTCTTGCAGAGATATAACTCAGCAGGGAGTGATTCAACATGGTGGTAAACGACAGCATGGAGTAATGCGAGAGGAGCAAGAGCAGAGAGAGGTGGTCGGATACCTAGAGAAACCTGTGTGCACTAGCAGTAGATAAAATCTCCTTAGTCTCCTGAAAAAAGCAAAATCAAAACAGCAATGTATTTGCTACTTCTTCATTTACCTTTCCAAGTTAAAAGCTAATCATTGTGATAAGAAACCCCATTTAAGGTCATTCATTGACAGAGTAACCAATCAAACAAATTATTTTATGTTTTGCAGTAACATTAGAGCATATCCAGCCATCTGTGACATTCAGGTGTTTGGCAATCAACGGAAGTAATAGACAGAACAAGTTTTTCTGCCATCTTCCTTGCACTTGCACAATGATGTAAAACACACAAAAGCAAGCAGTATAGCAAGTATATCTTGATGGTTAATAAATCTTCTTCATTGTAAACAACTTCACCCTTATGGAACTGGTCATTGATCTGAAGTTAACTTCAGATCAGCTTCCCTTTCACCTTGATTGAGATGGGCATGATCAACAACTCCTTATACGGCAAACCAGGGTTCTAGATGTCTCCTTATGTACCTTCTTATCATCACCCAATATTCTGGGTTTTACAACTTGGCAGAGAAGAAAACATTTTGCCATGTAAATTAGCTAGTCAAGCCAAGTCTCTAAGAGCATGTCCCCACTGCACGGGTTTTCGGCCGGTTTTTCAGGGGGTTTGCGGTTTTGCAGACCGTCTGAAGAATTGGCCGAAAATGAGCAGAACGGGGCTCTATGGAAAACCTGTGCAGCAGTCCCCACTGTATGGGTTTTCCGCCCGCGGAACATTCTGCAAGCACATTCTTCCATCCGGTTTTCGGACAGAATCTGTGCTTGTGAATGTGAAAGGGGCGGGCTTTTCTCCACTCATCATGGATAAACCGACCGGTATTTGTCCCTTGCCGTGTGAACGCACCCTAATCAAGAAGAGAACATGTCTTCACATACCAAGTCAAAATCCTAGACATTATATTTTGGTTCCAGAATCTAGTCTATTTCCAGCCTTTGAAATGGGTAGTGTGGTTTGTTAGAAATTTCATCTCCAAAACCAGAATTTATTGACACTAGAAATTATTCTGCCAATGGAGGCATGAGAAAGGAGTTTAGAAAGACTTTGTAGAATGGGATACGAAGTGGAGGTGAATAAAATCAACAATCACCATGTGTCCAGAGATCATTTACCGTTTTTAACCACTTCCCCATTTGCCAGATGTTTGGGGACATGCTTGATTTTGCAGGGTCCATTATAACATTTTCTTTATTCTTTGAGACTATTTGAAGAAGTATTTACTATATAATTACCCGTAGTGAGACTATCAAGTTCCAAATCCTTATCTCTCTTGTCTCTGTTCCTCCAGGATAAAGTTACGGGATTTACAAGTGTCAACAACATAATCGTGTATGATGAAACTGAAAGTCACCAAACATAAACTATGTGTTTTAAACATAATAACCATTATGTATACTTACTGTATGTTATAATACTTAACTTATGTCCCGAATTATAACAGTGCAGTCTATTAGGAGCCAGTCTATAAATATTTTTCTTTTATTGTTTGGGGATTCCTGAGTATTTTATTATTTTTGAGAGTTAATAAAAGTTTTAAATTAGGGTTTATATGGGACAATGTGAATGGTTTAGACTACTATGCATTCCTCAATGCACAAGCGGGAGAGCATAAAATCAGTTGCACCGATGCACAGCTCCATTGAGGTGACTGTTACCCTCGTTGGCAGTTGCCACTTATCCAGTACTTGTCACATAACCTGACTTAATTGTGATAGTGAACAGACAATTCCCTGTGGCAGTCTTGTCCAAGCATACTTCTATCCCTCAAAAGTGAAGGCAAAAAAGTACAGTTAGTGCAGAAAAAACAAACATCAACCAAATCTTTAACACGAAATCCGAAGGTGTCTGATTGGAAGTCTTTCAGAATAATGTGAGGATTTGAGACAAGTGGGGCATGATTAACTGCCTAAAGGTCATGAACCAAACAGAACTGGACTTTTTTTCCCAGGCTTATCAAATGGATACAGAGGCAAATTTTCCATGGGTTTTATAGGAACCAAGTTCCACTGGTCAGGAAAAGTTTTGATTTGGTCTCTTATACCATTCTTCCATTTCAGACTAAGGGCTACTGAGAAACCTTGCATAATTTACCCAACGTCTGAATTTGATTACCATTCGGTTGATTTGTTTTATCAGTCATAGTAGACCACTTTTAAAGGGGTTGTCCTACTTAAGACAATGATAGCATATCACTAGGATATGCCATCATTGTTTAATAGGTGTTGGTTTCACCTCTGGGATCCGTAACTATATCCTAAATGAGATTTGGAACCTCTCCGTTTCATAATGAAGAGAACTCCCATTCATGTCTATGGAAGAGTTCCAACCACCTCTCTGATCAGAACAGAGAGGTTTTGAGGCCCATTTACGGGATAGGTGCAGGTTCCACAGGTAGGACTTGGACCTATCAGACAATGATGGGATATCCATGAAATATGCAATCTTTGTCTAAAGTGGGACAACCGTTTAAATGGCCCAGATATGATAATGAACATCCCTCAGATCAGGAGCATTGTATTGTTCTGGAGGATAATGGGCTGCCATCAGAGAGACCACACTTTCGACAGTGCATCTCTCTCCAGCAGATTGCAAGACATAACGTCACTGGGGACAAAGTGAGGAATGTATAATTGGACTTGTATTTACCTCCCAATCCTACAGCATCTACTAGTACAGAAATTTCCAAATCTGGGGCTTCTGATCTCTTGAAAACATTTTGGGCTGCTCCAGTGTCCACCAGACACTCCACTGAGTCATAAGGCATTTGAAAAAGTGACAAGTGGATGAGTAATCAGCCCCATGCTCCCAGAGATAATTGGTAACTTTGGAAGTCTGTCCCATTAGTTACTTTTCTACTCCCCTCCTTCTTGGGGTTGTGCAGGTCCTTGCAATATGTTCCAGTTTTCCACAATTGTAGCACTTTACCTTTTTAGCTTCCCACTTGTTTTTTCCCCTTACCTTTTCCCTCTGTTGTTTTCCAAAGGGGCGTCAACTAATATTACCTCATGGACTCTCTTTTCTTGTACCTCCTCTTATTCTTGGATTGAGCTAGCAAGTTTAGTACTACAGGAACAGATTTGTCTCACCATCAGCATGGACTTGTCAGTTTGTCATGAATCTTCTTGTTAAGTCGCGACACCACAGAAGCAGTTAGCATCATTCCCATACCTTGGTCCTGTACACTTTCACCTTCCTTTTCTACCAACAGCCTAAACTTTTCAATGTAATTGTACACTGACTCTTTAGCTTTCCTTTGAATATTTGTCACTTGGACCCAGGGTTTTGGAAGAAAGACGTTTCCAATCTTGTTATTTATTTGCATGGCATAATCTAGTGACCTCCAAGAAGTGTTTTCTTGATCTGATGGTTGGGTAATTTGGTACAGATGGCAGAAATATCTATATGACTGGCTACTGTCTTTATTATCTGCAGATAATAATTGATAGCTTTGTGGGTTAGGAACTAAACAGAGGAATCACCTTATCTCTTTTGGTTACCACGGTTACCATGGTTACCATGTTGAGTCACTCTGTGATCTACCTAATCATCTGTATTAGGGATGAATTGTTCTCTGAAAATATAAGTAACAGAAGTGATCAGGAGTTTACCTCTGACTTCCCATAAACTTTCCCTCCCTTTGTATGGGCTAGTTCTTGCCATGAAATGGAGGTAGGGTGTTATCAGAGACAGTGGCACAGGCTTGGGACTCTTAATAACCAGGGAGGGGTGGAGTACGTTTGGATGGCAGTTCTTCAATGGGGGCTAAACTTTTCTTCTGGTTTGTTTTCTACATGAACTGGAGTCCTTTGAGTACTTGAATCAGGGATCACCTAGTTATCCATGGCATACTGTAAGGTATGCTGTCAACTCTACCTATTTCTTCTTAGGTTCAAATTACTCATTCCAATCTGAATGAACTGTCCCTGTTGTCTTTGTTTTGATTTCTACTATAAAGATATCTTGTGCTAGTCACCGTTTCCTATAGGATGCTAAACACTATCTGCAGTTGACGTTCGCTAAATTTAATTAACATGTCCTAAGGTCGAATACAGGCTGGCAAAAATTCCACTTCCACCAACATCCGTCCTTCGATGATGTTTTGTCATTTTGCTGCTCAGGCAATAGTTAGTAACAACTTACATGACAAATTAAGAAGATAAGAAGCACTTATGTCTGAGGGCGATAGGGCCCCATTTCTTCTCATTTTACGGCCCCTGCTATGCTTTCTTTGTAGAGGTGTGTCTGGAGGCAGTACAATTACTCAGCCATGAAGGACTTCTTTTACTCTGATGTAGAGAAATACCAACATCCACATGCACTCACACATGCATAACCAGCAGATGCTAGGACATATAAGGCTAGGGCCACACAGCATAGGTCAAAAAATGTCAGAAAGCCGATGGCATTTTGTTCTATGCAGGACCGTGTTTTTTGTCACCGATTTGTGCAAAAACCGCGGTTGGTTTTAGTATTTGCCATCGGCCCGTACAGTTGAATGTATGGGAAACAGATGGCAAACCGCAGAACTTTTTCATTGCTGTCTATGCAGCACAGTGTGCTGTCAGTATTTCTGTGCCTAACACAGCTGTTTCAGGTTTCTTAGGACGGGTACTCATGACAGTGGGTTTGTGATCAGAGGAGGAAGAGCAAATAAGACACAAAAGTTATCACTCATTAATGGTGCAGGTTTTTCTTTTCCTCTCCTCAGCTCTTATCAGGACTCTATCCCAGTCACTTTTAGTATCCAGGTTAAGTCAACAGGCTTTGTTGTGGATAAATAAAAAGGAGCTTGGTGTAAACCAGACTATCTTGAGGACCAGGGCTCAAAAGGTCCACTGGTTTTCACTCTTTTACCCCTGTTCAAGGATTTACATCCCACTGTAGGGAATCTCCAAGTCACTACTCTCAAAGCCTATGAAAAGCATTAGCTGATGAATCCAAGTATTTCTCCAAAGGGAAAAACAAGTAACTTACTCGAATGGTCAAGGCAGGTGGAGTTCACTCAATAGAGTGGAGAGGCTGAGGTCAGGGCAATCAGATTTCTTGCAATACATAGGATAGTCCAGAGGTTAGGGTAAGCAGTAAACAAACATAAAAGGTCAAGAAAGCTTGGTCAGGAACATAATTAAAGTATCTTTAGAACACCTTTGTACCAAAAAGGTACCTGGGCACCTTATTGCTCAAGCAAGAAGCAAAGGGAGAAAGGTCCTTAAATAACTTAGGACAAAAAAGAGATTAAAGAAGGAAATAGAAGCCTAGCTCAAACTAGGTCTTTAAGAGGATGGAAGCCAGTTTGCTCCCTAAGATGAAAATGTATACCTCAGCAGGAGGACTGCTGGGGCAAGAACACCACAACAGAGATGGGAACGATGAGAACACTTTTGAGAGCAGAGAAAAATGAAAGCTGTAGCAGTAAGCAGCAAACCATGGTGGTGAAAGAGCATTGTAACTGATAGAGGTTTCTAGCTGGTGATTTTAGTGTATCTATAACATTGAATCTCCTTGTTCAGTCGAAGTTATAGATGTGCTGAAGCTTTGCAACTGTGGTGTTTTGGGTCCCATGTGATCATTCTGTTTGGTTAAATAACTAGTCGATATAAAGTATGTTTTTTAGTTCAGTAGATGAATATTCTGCATTCTAAGATATAAAGCAATAGTAGGATCCCAATCTCAGTAAAATAAAACTCCTATACTCAGTTGTACTATTTTTAATTTATTTTTAGGCAATTTACATGCACACTGTCAGTCTGGTCACTATTCTTTTTTCAAACCAATCTGTGTCCAAACAACAAAAATTTTAATTACAGTATCATGTTATGCATACAATGCAAGTCTGTATAAATATTTATATAGTAATTGGAAAGGTGCCTGTGTATTAGTGATAACACTAATCCTCTAACATGTCAACATTACCAGGCAAATTATAGGTAGAGCATGAAATAGTAGAGCTATTAGTTCTCAATACATGAAAAAGCAAAACTATAAGTATTCAACATGTAAATAAATACAGAGAAAACCAAAGAGTTATGGGTCTTTATTAGATTGGCAGATGAGTAATAGAACATGTATGCACTCTGCAAATGAGACTCCAGTTGCTGCTGTGAGCAGTAATAACGTGTGTAACTGTAAAATAATGTAGACACATTAGGGGATTAATGTTATAACTTCGATACAGATGATTTTTCAACTATTAGTTAAGGAAAACCTGTCACATAGTTTATGCCCGCCTTGCTGAGGACAGCACAAGCTAGTGACTGACATGCTGTTTCCAGTGCTGTATCCTTATTCTGTAAGATGCTGTAGTTTTAGAGTATTTAGTGCTCAAATCTGCAGTATTCAACCAGAAAAGAGTCATGAAAAGAGTCAGTTTAATTCATGCCCTGCCCATCTGAGGCTAGCACTGCCCACCTCAACTGATAAACCTATTACTTTAAATAGGTAGAAACATGTGAATAACTGCCAGGTGGGCAGGTCTAGCCTTTGGTGGGCGGGGCTAACACCTGCTCATGAATAAGATTTGAGCATTAAATGCTCTAAAACTCCTGCATCTTACAGAATAAGGGACAAAGCACTGGAAACAGCAGGTCTGACACTAGCTTGTGCTGTCCTCAGCAAGGGGGGCATAACCTATGTGACAGGTTCCCTTTAAATAATGGCTTTATTGAAGATACATTAAATATCTAGTCAAAGAATTATTACAGCCATTAAGCACCAAGTAAAAACTCAATTGTGCCATATAGTATATAAACATAGACAAAGAAGATACATATGTAACTATTTAGAGAAGGTTAAATCCATGTACTCTACCTGAATGAGCCAAAAAAACCAGACTCCAAAGGCGACATGTATGTACGGGGTTGAGTCAGTATTTTGGTATCCTTTCAGCCCAAACACTGGCGCAGCCCTATTCTCTAGATATATAAGCAGGCGCAATAGGTGCATTATGCGGCGCCCATGGCACTTTGTAATCCGCCCAAAATGTGGAGGCGTTCTGGAGGTGTGTCGTACCATAACCGTATGATTCAACACACACGACTGTAGGACAGCAAAACTGGGCCCATTACTGCTGGAACAGGCAGACCACCTTGTTTACCTGAGCCTGAGTTGACGTTTTGGAGCTGGAAAGTGTCAAATCTATGACCCGCAGTAGAACAGGTTAATAAATTCAGGCGCATTCTACACTACTAATGCGGGCAATAAAATTGGCATATGACAAAATTCAAACATGTTGCCCCAAGTGATTATACAAATACAGAAAAATGTGGTAGGCAAGCATAATACAGACTAAAAACAGTCAGCCCCAATGTAGGGAGCAGCGTTACTGAGGAAAAAAGAGAGTAATGTATAATTGGGCCTAAATTTACAGGTGAAACCACAGTCTCCCTCAGTGTGATAGGTATACACTTCTGAAACAAAGCACTGGAAAAGAAAAACAGGCACACCAATAGTGTGGTGTGCCAGTGCCGCAGAGGAGAGGATGGGAGTAGTCATGGTTTACTTGTGTCACAGTGGTGCTTACTCACAAACGCCTCTCCTGCATCTCAGGTGACACTACAGTGAAGAGAGGGTCTGCTTGCGGAGGAGACAGCATTCCTAAATTCCCCCGGGACACTCTCTAATAGTGATGTATTGATCAACTGCCTGCAATGGTGGGTGAGGTGCGCGTGATGTATGGTGCAGATAAACATTCAGGAGGCTGCAGTAAAAGTTGAAGCATAAACAAATATTTTACTCCAAGCTAGGTTTTTTACAGCAGAATCAATTCCGTTCACAAACTTCGGTTTCTTACAATGCATAAACAGCCCTCAGCAATAGGAATAGCTTCCATGAAATCCCATATATACAGACTATTCAACTAAGTAATTATTGTGATATCCTAGGTGATCTGGAGTATTTACTTCTATACTGTATGTGTTAGGCCAGGCCATAAGCATATACTGGACACCAATAAGTGTGAGGCCTGCTGGGGACTGAATTACTTCACATTCTCTTGTGAATCTCCTTGACTGCAGAGCCTGTCCTCTTTTTTTGCTTTAAACTGGTCAGCTTCCTTAAAGATGATCTTTGTGGCCAGGAGTAAAATAAGATGCTCTCTGTTTCCTTGGTTGAAAGCCAGGAATACTCCACTTTTTGTTTTAAAAAAGCTGCAGCTGGAACTAGTAACTTGGTAAAACACAAACACCCTCCTACTCTAAACCAGTTCACACTAGGGCTTTATATACCTTCACTGCTAACCCCTCCCTTGGTCTCTTCGGTTACTCACTCCTATTACTTTGGGCTGCTCAGATTAAAGGGGTTGTCTCACCACAGGCTATTGCAGACATAAGTTGTTTCTCTCTCTCTCTTACAGCTTCAAATCCAGGGGAGGATCTCTATTCCCAGTAGGTGTGTCAACCCTCACTGAAGACTTGTGACATCATCATTCTGTGTGAGCAGTGGGAGAGAGAGGGTGTCACAGCTCTGCAGACCTCCTGCAGTGGTCAGTTCTCACGCCTGGAGAGCTGTCAAGTTCCTCCCAGGTTCCAATCCTTGTAACCAGAACACCTGTATTGGTGTAAACAGTTGTACATACAGCCTTAACTGATGAAACAAATGTGAGAAAAAACACTCTGCTCTCCCCTCTGTTATCAGGCAGGAGGTAGAGGGATGTATAAGGGTGTGTTATATGGGGGTGGGCAGGCGAGAGTGCATCTAGCAGCTAAAAACTCAATAATTGCCCAGTTCCTTCACACAGAGCTATCACTGTGAGAGGAGCATAGAGAGAAGCTTATGTAGCCTTCATTACACAGATACAGACAGAACAGAATGCTGAGGCAGTCAGATTCACTTTTGTTTTTTAACAGCTCAGAGGGGAGTAAGTACAGAGTGCAGGCAGCCAATCACAGCACATGCGGTATGTCCCACACAGGGGCATGTCCAACACAGGGGGCGTGTCCCTACCAGGGCTGAACTAAATATCAAACAGCCAATCATAGCAAAGGGGGCTTGGCCCAACCTTAGGCTGCAGTTTTAGCTCTAGTCACTCACAGATTAACTCATAGCTGCTATACTGAATGATTTAGGTAATACGAACCAATTGCAAAAGTGCTTATTTTTTACTGACCCCATCATTACAGATATGATCTTTGAGACAACCCCTTTAACTCTTGATCAGTACACAGTCTGCATGAATCACAATGACTTTACATTTTTCACAAAATACAGCTTCAGCATTTTGCACAGGGCCAGGGCTTACGTGGGGTTCAGTAAAACCCTAGAAAGAAATTGCATTACCATCACATTGCCAAATCACATTAATACAGCCCTCATCATTTGTAGTGTACAACTCCTGTATACTTCGTTCTACCCTTCTTTTACTTGCACTGTCCCCGGCGTATTCATATTAGCAGCAATAAAGAGGGTACCTCGAAAGAAAATCGCGTATGTGCATAGTGGAAACATTTAAAACTTAAACTTTTACATTAATAAAACATTTAAATTTTGCATAGAGATTTTCACCTGTAAAAGAATATACATTGAAATGTTTTAGCTTGTGTAACCTAAAATGCAAAAAGAGTTCATTCAAGTGGCAGCTTAATGAAAACCTCTATCATATTTTAGAATAATACTTAAGCATAATCCTTCAAAGTCTTTCAGTGAAAAGGAGTAAGTGAGGAAATGTCTATTGGCTTAGCGCCAATCCAGCCCCGACGAAAACAGTGGGTAAACAGGGGCAGCGACAAAAGTAGGTCATACCATGGGGAAGGGAAGGGCCAGGAGGTGGCAGAAGGTCCAGGTAAGATGAGCGTATTTTCAAAGGAGTAGCAGTGGGCTATAAAGGACCCACATATAAGGTGACAGGGGAATAATTTAGAATACCTTGCTCCAGTGCTGGTTCTGGCCTCAACTGCTGTGAGATGGCAGAATCCCGGAACTCATTCGGCCATTGCTTTCATTTGTGCTGAATGGGTCTGGATTGGTATCTTCACCTCTGCAAAAGAGCATTCAGGTCTCACAGCATCGGTCAGTCAACCACGGCAAGGTCTTCTAATTCACTCTTCTCTCAGGACTCTCCTGATGGTGCAAAACCGATCTCGAGCGGCACCAGTGGCAGGTCTAGTTAGATCACAGCAGCGGTCCAATATCTCTCAACACCTAGACACTTTGTAAACCTCACATGAGCTCCGGGAAGTACGTTATGGTAAGCTAATGGCATGTTCTTCCATTTGACAGATCATCCTTCGTGTCCTCCTCAGTGATAAATCCGAGTCCTGCATCCACATTAAATTGGACTATAGTCATGTTTTTGCAACCCTGGGCCATTCAGTTTTCAATAGGATGGTTATCCTCCATACAGGCTGCTGCATTTCTCTCTGCCTGCCTCTGCTCTTCTAGGGATCAGCACACCTTAACAATGGTTTCAGGTGGATGCGGACAGTAGTGCATGGTAGTGCTGATAACCTTTGTTGTTGGTGTGGTGTCTGGTAGCTCGTCTTCCACCACTGCCTGTCACAGGACGTTAAGCGGCTCATCGCAATCTTTTTAGCAGTTTTAGCACATACTTCTGGCAGATCTTGTGGAATCTCATCTGTTGATGCTTCTTCCTCAGTCACAGCACATACAGGCTGGGCAGCTGTGAGAGTCCCTTTAGTATTAGCTGTACTGACAGGCTCTCCAGGCATCACAGGCTGCTGTTGATTCAGCTCGAGTTTTTCTTCTCAGCTGTCTCAATAAGGATTGCTGCGCCACCTTTCTCCACCTTGCCAACTTAAGTTTGGCGTGCTAATTGTTCCAGCACTTCCTTCTCCTTCCCAGAGAGTCAGCGGGACACCAGACTTGGGGGATCTGGATGTCTACCTAGGACCACACAGCACTTCATCTCTCTTGTGTAACGGGTCGCGCCGCGGTCCGGTCCACGGACCGCGGTCGCACCCGTGCCCCCCGCGGCAGGTCCCCGGCGGGGACGGGTGCCGCCGCGGGTCCCACTGTCGCCCGTGGCTGCATCCGTCCCGTCTCCTCACCTGACCGCGCTCCCGTTCGCTCCGCGTCCCCTGCTGGCCGGAATGCGCATGCGCGCCCCCTAGCGCGCGCGCGCTCGTTCATGTAGATTTAAAGGGACAGTGCGCCGGTAATTGGCTAATTGCCGGACGCTGTCTCTATTTAAGTTTAGGTCCAACGTCACTTCCCCGCTGGATCTTTGTTGCCCCGTGCCTTTGAGAAAGCGTTCCTGTTAGTCCATTAGCCTTGCCGTGTACCAGACCTTGCTACGTTTCTCGTCTCCGAACCTCTGCCGCCTGCCCTGACCTTATCGCCTGTCCTCGACCACGAACCATTGCCGCCTGCCCTGACCATACTGCCTGCCCACCACTACGACTCTTGGATTACGTTTTTGTACCTCGCTGCACCTCGGCTGCCGCCGCAGGCAAGTCACGTCAGGGGGGACGACCTGGTAGCCTCAAGCCGCAGCAAGTCCATCCCGCTTTGCGGCGGGCTCTGGTGAAAACCGGGGGCTACTTAGATTCCGTTCCCTGGCGTGGCTTAGCTATCATCGCCTGCGGTGGTCCTGCGGATCCACTACCAAGTCCGTTACATCTTGTTACTTGTCACTGCTCTCATGACGCTGCTTCTCCAAAACTTCTCTAGCAACTGAAACTTCGGTGGGACTTTTGGTGAGAGCCGCTTAAACTTTCTGGACTATCCTTCTGGATCTTGCTGCAATTTAAGCCAAGCATCCAGTCAAGGTCACTCCCCTTGGTTACTCACATTTGCAGATATTGGCAGCGCTTCAGTCTGATGGGTGGTGACTTCTTATTGGTCTTCTCGCCTTCTTTGTCAGCACTCACCTCCCACTTTTGTGAGCTTTTGCTCTTGTTTACTTCTTCAGCTTTTCTTTGGTGGAAAACTAGCAACAGAATGGCAGCAAGATAGTGGAAGAATGGCGTCAGTGCCGCATTTTGGCTGTAACTTATAATCCACATGATTGGCTGTTTCACTTGTAAAGCATACAAAGAAAGTCTTTGCATAATAAACAGTCCTTAGACAAAAATAAAGATGCTGAGGGATGACTGGCTGTGCTCTCCAAAATGATGGATTAATCTCTGCTTGGCTGGATATTTTTTAACACATTACAGACATGCATTTCTCTTGCTTCTCAGCTAGATATAATTTATTTCTTGCAAAGGGCACATTTTTGTATACAGACTTCTGTTTGCCAAAACTTGTGATGCACCGGAGGAAGCAACACAGAGGATGGGAGTGACATCACCCACCACACCTCTCATGCTTCCCAGGAATCAGCAAAGTAGAATTGGGTTCTACAGATGATGGTGGTATTCACCTGGGACACACTCTAGTTGGAGGTTGTAGTCCTCAACTGCCTGTGATGGATTTGTGAGGTGTCCATGGTGGTGCAACTCAGATAAACAGGCAGGAGACCAGAGGTTATGAAGCATTACTGACTTTGCTTTACTGTTCTTTCAAGCAAAGATTTATGCACATAGGAAAGGCAGCGTTCAAATAAAGTATTTCCCTACAATCCAAATTACACAGCCTGTAGTAGAGGGTGACAGTCCCACTTTTCAAATCCCTTCTGCTTAAGTGCCTTCCAGATATGTCAGCAAGGACTTTCCCCTTAACTCCAAGTGATCTCTGCAGCTTCACAGAACTATTGATAATTGGGCCAGGCCAGAAGCACTGGATCCCAAAGGCCATGAGAGGTATGGGACCAATTGTACCTCATGAGTCTTCCCTGGATTCTAGGCTCCTCACTAACATGACTGCTGAGTCCTTCTTTTTAGCAGTACTGCTCTCATGTTCCCTTCCATGTGGCTAGGAAGTAAAGGTGAAGCTGGCCCCTGAGCCCAACGGACAGTAGTGCTTCAGTTAGGATGACATGTTGGTAACCTCCCCACGACAACAACCCAACTCCTACACTAACTAAATAACTGAACATTTTATAGACTATGCCACCTCAGTATCTATAACAACCTACTCCTGAGGTTGTGTAGCTGCAGGACCTTCTATAATCACAGTGCAGTATCAGTATGACATAACAGTTTTTACTCTAAATCACATTACCACAACGTTCAAGTACAATTTAAACAACATGGATATCAAGCAATGCACAAAAGTACAGAGCACTCTTAGTAGTGTACAATTCCATCTGCTCTTGTACACTACACTAGTGCCAAGAAAGCAGAAAGCCTTTTAATCACCTTCAATATCCCAAAGTTATCACATTGAAACTGCAAGGTTTTTTTTATCCCTGAACATGACATCCCCTATATCGAGCACCAGCACAATGGAAAACAGTTTGTGAAACACCAAGTTACGTTCCCAGTCTTTATCTTTCTGGACAGATACACCACAATAATCCCCCTAACAATAGGCTTTAAAACCCACCCTTCCTGATGCACCTGTGTACAGTTTAAAATATCGTAGCTTAACTACCCTCAACATCAATAAGAACTTTCAAATGTAAAAAGGTGGCCCAAATTCTTAAATTCTTCCTCAGCTCCTGCTGATGCAAAATGATCTCATGGTGATTTTAACCCTCACCACAGCCTGAGGTAATCTGTGACAAAAAGCCTTTTCCAGTATGTCAATTTTGCCCTAAATACTAAGGAGCAGAGGTTGTCAGTATTTTGTGTTAGACACCTGAAATGGGCTGGGAAGCCCGCCAATTCGAATAGTACACGTGTCATAGGTTGTAAGCCAGCATAACTGTATAAATGGCACCCTTTGTATTCCCTTATCTATATGCAATTATAATACTAGCAACCACCCCCATAGTAGGCATGTGACTGGTTGTCTTATCAGTATTTTTGTATTTGTTCAATCTCTCCTTGCATGATATTGTGGCTTTCTGCATACTGGTGTGAACTGGTACTTATCCAATGTGCAGTTTTTTATTATTCAGTTGGCTTCCTACTGGATGCGTGTGTGAGCAACTGCTCACTATTTATCTGCACCTGTTGTATCTCTCCTAAGTATCATTGCGGTTTATATTGCCTCCTACTGGGTTGTCTATTGTCCAGCTATTGAGCTTCAAGTATGGCCTTGTGTTTGTGTTTTCCAAAAATCCTAACCCATTGGCAAAATGCAACAAGCAAAATTTACCTAACTGGCACTGTAGGTCCTGTAACTTGAGTTTTCTCCCCTAACTTAACCCACTTGCTTTCTTACACAAACTTCTTAACCTTTCTATTGGTAGTTACCCTTCATATTATCCATATTTATGTCAATTCCAAAAAACGAAGGAACATGGTGGACCCTCAGTTTTTCAAGTGCAAGTAACACCCCAAAATAACTCACTGTCTGCTGCAGAGTGTGCTGGAACATGTTCATAGGCAAGAGACACAAGAATCATCTAAGTGGATACATTTAAGATGTTAAATATTACCTTTTCTAAAACATTGTAAAAGTTTCCAGATATGCACAATAAAATTAAACTAATCAACAAAATAGTTCTCCTCCCAAAAACTACCTTATAAATGCATACAATCCGGGAGGACTAAATAAAACTAGATAAAAACTAGAGGACTAGATAAAATGTGATTCAATGTTGACCTTCACCAGTAACACAACTTGACACAACACATCATCATGTTAAACGAAGGGTAAACAACTAAACACCACTCCAGATCACTTCTATCCTTTGTTGTATTTGAGCCGGACCATAGTGATTTCCTTACTCAGCACCAGCCCGAAGGTGAGGGACAGAATTTAAGGTATTTTTATTTCTTTCGGCAAGTCTCTTAGGCACAGCCAGCTATGCAAAAGGACCTACCATCCTTCCTAAATGCTACCTCCTCGTTCAACTACTCTGTCACCACTTCCCTGAGCTCCCTAGATACGTTTTTATAAGTTAATGCCAAAACAACAGAGACACATGCTATGCAAAAAAAATCCCCAAAACCTTTTGAAGCTACCACTGGTGCCCTGTTAAGGTACCTACTTAGGAAGGGACCCATCTCTAATGTACATACTGGTACCACACACTGTTTCAGTTGTCTCATCCTCATATTTTCATTAACCACTTTTAAAAGACTTAATTGCTCCATGGATCACTCCTATTTTAGAGAGTTTATGTGTAAATTTGCATCTTGCTTCAAATTTACAACTACCTTTGTTAAATGAAAGCAAAGTCCTTCCTGAACCATCACTGAAAATGAAATGAAAGTGAAATGACTGTCCCATGCACTTGAAAGTGGTGTCCTGGCCCGACTGGAGCAGCAACTGTTATACAGCAGACCTATATATGGTTCTACCAAATGCTGGACAGAACCACTTTGCATTGATTAAACTGCTTGCAGTAACACAGCCAAGGCTTCTCCTATTAATATGATTGACCTTTTCTATGGCATCCATATAACAGAAAAACACTAAAACATTTTGAGGCACCTTTTTCCCCATGACAATGGCCAGGACTGCTTTAGATCGTTGGAGAAAGTCCATTGTACGGGCCTACAGTTGAAACCAGAAGTTTACATACACTATATTAAAAGACACATGTTTTTCTCACATGAAATCAGAATAAACTTTACCCTCTTTAAGTAAATCAGGATTAACAAAGTTATTTATATTTGCCAAATGCCAGAATAATGAGAGAGAATTTTTTAAGGACTTTGTATTACTTTCTGCAAAGTCAAAAGTATACGTACCCTAGTATTACTATGCCTTTTAGCAATTCGGTACACTCCATATGATAATGTCATGTCTTTGGAAGCTTCTGATAGGTTTATTGGCAACGTCTGAGTTAATTAGAGACACACTGGTGGATGTATTTTAAAGCACACCAGAAACACACTGCTTCTGTGTGTAACATCATGGAAAAGTCTAAAGAAATCAGACAAGATATCAGGAAGATAATTATGGACTTGCACAAGTCTGTATCATACTTGGGTGCAATTTCCAGATACCTGAAGGTGCCTCGTTCATCTGTACAAACAAATATAAGCAAGTATAAAAGTCATCATACTGCTCAGGAAGGAGACAGGTTCTGTGTCAGAGATGAACGTGCTTTGGTCCAACATGTGAAGATGCTGGCAGAAGCTGGTATGATTGTGTCATCCAAAGTCAAACGAGTACTGTATCAACATGGACCGAAAGGCCACTCATCCAGGAAGAAGTTATTACTCCAAAGGAAACATATAAAAGCCAGATTAATGTTTGCAAACAGGAACAAAGACCTACATTTTTGAAGACATGTCCTGTGGTCTGACAAAACTAAAATTTAACTGTTTGGCCATAATGACCATCATTACATTTGGAGGAAAAAGGGAGAATCTTGAATGCCTAGTAACACCATCCCAAATGTGAAACACGAGGGTGGCAGCATCATTTTGTGGGGTTCTTTTGCTGCAGGGGGACTGGTGTACTTCACAAAATAGATGGCATCATTAGGAAAGAAGATTATGTAGCAATACTGCAGCAACATCTCAAGACATCAGTCAGGAAATTAAAAATTGGGCAGAAATGGGTCTTCCAAATGGATAATGACCCAAAGCATACTGCCAAACTGGTTACAAAGTGGCTTAAGGATAACCAAGTCAATGTTTTGGAGTGGCCATCACAAAGCCCTGATCTCAATTCTATTGAAAATTTATGGGCAGAGCTGAAAAGGCAGGTGCGAGCAAGGTGACCTACAGACATAGCTCAGTTTCACGAAGTTGTGTCAAGAGGAATGGGCCAAAATTCCTACCAACTGTTTTGAGAAGCTTGTGAAAGGATAGCCAAAACATTTGACCCAATTCTTACAGTTTAAGGGCAATGCTGCCAAATGCTAAGGAAATGTATGTAAACTTTTGACTTTGCAGAAAGTTATACCTTAAAAAATTCCCTGTCTCTCATAATTCTGGCTTTTGACAAATATAAATAATTTTGGTAATCCTAATTGACCTAAAATGGATAAGGTTTATTCTGATTTCATGTCAGATAGTAAGAAACACATGCATATGTGTCTTTTTATATAGTGTATGGAAACTTCTGGTTTCAACTGTATATGACTGCTTCTTCTTGTCCTTAGTTTTGCTGTTATCTAAATTGAACCATCTTAGGAAAGGAAAAAATACCACATGCTCCACCTTCCAAATTGTTTCCAAAACTTATTTTGAATGGCGTCCAGAAAACTCACACAACAAAAGTACACTTCCCCATTTCAAAAGTTATCTAGAAGAGGAGCATTATCTTTTTGTTATCATATGCTTCTGTCTGAACCAAGCCTGGACAACAATCTGCTCCACCATAATCCCTGCTTGATATCTGTTTCTAGAAACTCACAGCTCCAACCAACCAGTCTGCATTACTATCCTCACCAATATTCTATTTCCCCTGCACACCCCAACCTGCCAATCTAATAAATGGAAAGTTGCTCTCCCTAGTGCACCCAATGCCATAATTAGCCTTTGCAACCCACTTATAAACCAACCAGATCTCCACCAAAACCCTCCAACTGGTCTTTTTTTGGAGCTTGCATTGGTACACATTGTAGAGGATAGAAAGAAAAAATATTATGAAATTACTCCCCAAGCTGCATGGATGTTGTGAATCCATTAGCCAGCCTGTAAGATCCCTCCCGCTGCATACCGTCCTCTTCGCTGCTTTCTATCTTTGGGACATCACTGGTACTAGGTATCACACTGGAGCTAGGGCCTATCATTGCCTTTCCCCAGAATGAAGAAAAATAAACAAAAGCAGAGAAAGTACAATATGCCAATAACAGCTTTTGCTGGAGTCCCGAAACCTCAGGCAAAAAGCACAGCTCATTACGTTAATATTAGTCCTCCAGGTAAATCTATTAAAACTACTAAATTTTATCTGAAACAAATAAAAAGCATATATCTTCCATCCACTGATTCATTTCTAGCCTGCGTGGCCTTCCTCGTAGATGGGTGAAAAAGAAATTAAAGAGTTCAAAAGCAAAAGACAGAACTACTGGAAATTAAGGTTAATGAAACAGCTGGTATAATAATTAGTGGAGTCAACAATCAAAAAACTATCAAATAACTACAAAAAGGACATCTATAGGTCTTGCTAAAGTGAAATAAAAATATATGATCTCTTCATGAAGCAAAAGGCTGCTCATTGAATGCCAAACCAACACTACATACTGTAAATGTAATGTTGTAATGCATCAATAAAAATAAAGATATTTGTTATATACAATAGCAAATAAAGCCTCTGTAAATAAATATCAGAATCACATATGGACAAATATCCGTATATTGTAAAAAGCAAAATGCAGCATGTGTTTCATCAGATATAAAGACTTATGACAAAAGATGAATAAAGTATATATGTACTGAGAAGACACAGAGTGAGCATGATTATTCCTATGAATAAAGGATCACTGTGGGATATCAATTGACTTTCAGCAGTGAAGAACGGTAAGTACATGATTTCCACTTCCAACCATGCATAGCGTACTTTGACATCCTGCTATGACAAATATGGAAACATTCATATAACAACATAAATATGTGAATATAGGAGCATTCCCTTATCAACGTCAAATGCAGAAACATATGGCAAAGAATGAAAAAAGTGTATGAATACTAAAAAAACAACATGAAAACATAATAACATTTGTAAATAAAATCACTGTGGGATATCATTGGACTCACAGCAATGAAACATGATAATAATGTTATTACAACTCCATGTTAAGAGTCAGCAAATGCAGGATTTATTTTGAAAACCCACTATGAAAGATCTGGAAATGTTTGTGTAATGAAAACTCCAGTGTGTAACATTTTAAGATGAATGTGTCCATATGGTAGAATTCCCATTCAGTTAAGATCTCAAATGATGAATGTTGCATGATTTTAATGTGTTTAAATGAAATTTTAGTGGTTTTAACAGATTTATCTAATTGTGCTGGAGGACTACTACTCATATGACAAGTTTTCCGCAGCATGGTTAACACTGGGTGTGTTTAAAGAAGCTACCCTGGCAGGAGTCTCCAGCCACCTGACCTGCTTGCCAGGTTAACACTATATTCATGTTTCTGCTGCCTGACCACCGGGAAACTGAGAAGGGTTTCTGCACCCACTTTGGGGGTCATACATGGTATGGGACTCCTTCCAGGACTGAGACTGGTGGGAAGCAGTTACCCCAGCTGCAACCCATGCTGGATGGGCTCTTTTACGTCCACAAGACACAAGGTGTTGAATCAGGCAGCTATGGCTTAATAAACTGGAAAAGGGAGAAAATACCGCCCCCTGACTACAACCAATCTGGTTTTCAAAATTTAGCTAGGATTCTGGATTGGACAAACAGCTTTTTTATTGATGCCATTGACTTGGTATTCCTGTCCAGGAGGTTGTAAATTCTACCAAACAGTTCCTCACAAGCGTGTTCAGACATTCTTTTTCCCACCTACTTTATGGTCAAACTACCCCCTGTCAACCCTATCCTTTATTTTTATCTACAATCTCTCTAAACTTCAGTGATGGTGACCTCCTCTTAGACTTACAACCTCTTTCCTAATGGCTAATTTTAGTTGTTTGTGAACAGATTGGTTTAAAACAGGCCTCTTGATTAGACTAAAATGTCACATTTAATTTGTATAGGGTTTGTCTAATAGTACACCTAAGTGTATAGGAATTGGGTGGACTGCCATACCCAGAAAGATCAGCACGATTATGTTTATTTAGTTTAGAGAAAAGACTTGTGGGTGATATAATCAATAAGTTTACATAGCTCAAAGGTCAATATCGAGATCTATTTATTCCCAGGAGTGTATCTAGAACAGGGGGGCATCCTCTACGTCTGGAGGAAAGAAAGTCTCTATATACACACAGAAAGGGATTCTTTACTGTAAGAGTAGTGAGACTGTGGAACTCTCTGCCAGAGGAACTTGTCATGGTGAATTCACTAAAAGGTTCAAAAAGGGTCTGGGTGCATTTCCAGAGCATAATAATATAACAAGTTATAGTGACTAGGATTCTGGAAAGAGGTCGTTGATCCAGGGATTTATTCTGATTGCCAGATTGGAGTCAGTAAGGATTTTTTTTCCCCTAAAATGAGGACAATTTGCTTCTAACTCATGGGGGTTTTTGCCTTCCTCTGGATAAACACTATAGCACAATAGGCTGAACTGGGTGGACGTCTGTATTTTTTCAGCCTTACAAACTATGTAACTGCAATTGATTTTACTGAGTTTTGCATTGGGATCCTACTTTTTGCATCATCAGAATACCTTGTATCCATCTCTTACTGCTCCATATATTTAGTATTGTGCCAGCAATGATAAAAACAGGATGGAAATTAAAGCTTTTCGGTACATTTACTTTTAAAATTCCTCTACATATTAAAGACTTTTAAGGGTGTGTTCCGGGACCTATTCACACTCATTTGTCCATCAAGGTATGAGTAAAAATAAAAGATAAACCTCATACTAACTTCCTGAACAGTCTCCTTCATTCCTGGGTGCTGGTCCGTTTATCCCAGCTGAAGCACAAAACGTTCATCATTCAATGTCACCTCTCTGGCCTGTAATTGGCTGCAGCCGCCACTTAAATGATGAACGTTCTGTGCATCAGTTGGGCAGCCGGGAGCAAAGGAGACCATCCAGGAGGTAAATATGAGGTTTGTTTTCTATTTTTACTCATATGAGAATGAATAGGTACAGGAATACCCCTTTAAGGAGGACATTTCAGATCTCCTGATGTGTCTATTTCAGTAAATACTGTACTTGTTGTCACAAGCTGTGGCCACCATGCTGCGCTGTGGGCACGCTCGTGATCTGCCTTCTCTGGTCCCTGTGTACTCATTTCTCCATGCTCCTACTCTATTACAGTCCTCTGCTCTGTGCCGGCGCTTGTACCCATTTCCTAGGGTGCACATGCTGGCTCTGAAGATTCAAGGGTCATGTGAAAGTAATTGGTTAATCACTGGACGTTGACCCTGTATCCTGTTTTTGCTCTCTGCCAATCTGTTGGTGTTCCTTGCTGTTGTTAGAGAGGGAGAGAGTTATTTTACTTCTTGTGTCTCTCGTGTACCAGACCTCTTGCCCGTTTCTCCTGACTACGTTGCCTGCCCTGAACTTTCTGCCTGTCCCCGCCTATGTTTCTGCCTGGCGATTCTTTACCACACTGCACCCAGGCCACCACTGCAAGTATATCATGTCAGGAGAAGCAACCTGGGAGTCTCCCAACCTTGCGGCGGGCTCTGTTAAAAACCGGGAGGCTCCTTAGACTCCGCTCCCTGACGTGGCATATACCACTGCTTACGGTAGTCCGGAGGATTCACCTTCTGTGGATTTGATACAGTACGGACTGGCCATGAATCCCACTAGAGTGCCTATGCCTGAACTCTAGGACATGTCGGCTGTACTGGCCCACCAGAGTATCTGCATTGACCAACTTGTGGATGCCAGGCACAACCTTGCAGCCTGCCTACAGCTGGGCACCCCTGCTCCACGGCCTCTTGCAAGCCCACCTCCTGCTGCCACTCTACGGTGGCTCTACTCTATGACTAACCCTGCCTCTGCTTTATGATGGGAACCCAAAGACCTACAGGGGATTCTTGAGTCAATACTCCAACCACATGGAGATGATGGTGAACCAGTTTCACTCAGAGCGAGCCAAGGTGGCTTTTATAATTAGTTTTCTGTCGGTTGAAACCTTGGCCTGAGCCACAGATCTCTGGAACCTTCAAATGTTTCTAGAGACTATCCAGAATGTATTTGAATAGCCTGGGCGAGCATTTTCTGCTGCGGCTCCTTTTCTCCGTCTACATCATGAAGAGTCCACGGTTGGGCAATTCACGGTGCAATCCCGCACACTCTGATCTGAGCTTGCATGGAATAATGGGGCCCTCATAGGGACATTCTGACATGTACTAAATATAAAATTGTATCCTTCCTATTGTTGTGTACATCCACACCTTCGGTTACTTGATATAACGGCACAGCTGCGGTTCTCCCATGCCCCCTTTTTTCAATGACTACAAGTATGTAATATGCCGTACATCAAAATTAATATTTTTCACAATTTTTTCAACCATTTTAATACCTTCAACTTTCTGTATCCATAACATTTACATCACATTTAGGAAAATTTGTAAAAAAAAACCCTTCTTTCCTTGGATGCTGATACGTTTCAGTCTTAGGTCTCCTCTTAGCTGGCACAACTTGGAGAATGCTGTAACTCCATGCGTGTCTCGCTCATTCCACCCTCAGCTCATTGCACCTGCTACGTTTCGGAGGATACTCCCCCTTTGTCAAGCATCATGGGACGGCATTGTTACCACATACATATACATTTCAAAATCAATCACATTAAAAACAATCTAAAAACAACGCTATGGGTAGGTATGGTGTGAATCATAACTTTTTCTTAACTTTCACTTTTATTGTTAACCTTTTCTTTATAATTCGTTTATTCACTATAAACTATCCTTAACCCTATGAGCGGGGCTTCAGAGGAATACATTCCACCTACATCTTCTTTTAAAACCTTTTTGGCCCCAGGGACTAAACTTTTAATCCAACAGACTTCTCTTTGGAAAAAAGTGCGGTGATTCATTTTGAATCTCCTGCTGTAATTTCTTTCAAGACACACCATTTAAGATCAGAAACATTGTCTTGTTTTTCAAAAAAGAACATATATATGACTTTATCAGTATTGCAAGTATCATAGCCTTTCATTTTCACTTCATACTCTTTAGTAGGATGATTTATTTTCTCCACTTTCATGTTGCTACATTTCCCCGGAGAAAGCGGGGAAGTCCCTACTTTTTTGGTATTCCCCAAATTTGAAAGCAAATCAGAATCGCATTTTTGTTACCGATGAAGATTTGACTGCCCCACTTTAAGTTCTAAATAGATTTTTCAAAAATAAAAGGCTATACTAAGAATCAACTTGTAAGATTTTCCAATGCTTCAATATAGCATGTTTTATTAAAACCCAACGTTATAAAATAATAACAATTTCACTTTAACCTTGTTTTTTAAATTTTTCCTTTTTGCGTGCTTTTTTCCCCAAAAATTTCCCCCTATTCTTTTCCCTACCCTACATATATCTTCTCTATTATAAACACGTACTGCCAACTTATCAACTGATTTTTCCCATCTTTCAATAATCACTGCCCGGGTGCAATCTAACGCCTAAGGAATTTTCCCCTTTCGGGATTCTTTAAACACGTTTCGCATGGAAATTTCCTCTTTAAATGTTATACATCTTTGTTTTAGAGTAAAATTTTGTCTAAAACCTTTTGGTCCCCCTTTTTTTTAAGACACCCAAAAAGTGTACAGTAGTGTAGTGTTTGGAAATTGTAAATTCCAGCAATAATTTTGTTATGAAATTCATTAAACGGTGATTCGTCCTCTGCCTGTGCAAAACAAAACACATCTTCACTACTGAGCACAAAGGATATTGACTGAGATTATTTGGGACGATGCCTTTCCCTCTACAAAAAAAAAATTTTAATTGGCATAATTTGGTGCGACAGGGCCCCATCAGTCCCCTGTTTCAAATGAAAGGTTGGACCGAATCTGAATTAATTTCTTTAGAACAACCTCTAACAAAGTGATCAAAAATGAAATTTCTGCATTTGTCAATTTTGGATCCTCACATAATTTTTCTCTTGCTTACTCAATACCTTCATTCGTAGGTACAGTATGTTGGAATATAAGTATATAAACAATGTACAAAGCATTGTGAATTACAATCTAAAGTTTCAACCCGCTAAAAAATCATTAGTTCCCCTTTTGACAAAAGGTAATTTGGTAACTTTCTTTTTGGGCTTCAATGTGTAAAAAAGGTTTTTAAACAGGGACCTGCGGCAGATAGGACGCCCGGTGGGTTTCAAATTTTTTGGATTTTAACACTAAAAAAATAAGGGGCTCATGTTCCCAAAAATTTGTGTTTTAAATTATTTGTTTTCTATAATTTTCCCTTTTTTTTCCTTTTGATTTAATAAAGTCACAACTTAGTTTGATTTACTTGATATTTTTTTCAGTACCTCATAAACTTTATTAATTTCAGCTGCTTGTCTTCTTTCAGAAAAAAACCTGTTTTAACGTACGTGCACCCCCCACCCCCGTCCGTTTTTTCTACTAACTTCTTTTCTATTGTTTTAAGGCTTCAAACTCCTCTTTTGTTAGATTTTGTTTTTGTCTCTTAGTAACCTTATCTAATACTTATTTTTAACAATGTTCTGAAAGGACTCTAACATTACATTTGATATGGATCAAAATCACTTTTCTTCAATAATTTGGGTGGCAACTGATTCTGATATTTTCCCTGCATTTTTCCAAAATACATTTTCAAACGAATCTTGCGACAGAATTTATAGTCCAACTCAAAATCAAACTTTGCAATTTGACTAGTGGGAACATAATACGTCCTTTATTAATAAGCATTTTTTGATCTTCTGTTAGTTCTTTAAATGAAATATTTACAATCAAATCATTCACTATTTTTTTATCATCTTTTTCCTGGGCCTTAATTTGCTGCAGTTGTCTCCCATGTCCATCGATTCTGTGCTTGTAGATACTTGATCTGTATTCTCTTCTAAAAAAGGTATCTTCTTCTGCTTACCACCTGCTGGTCTTGGCGTCATCTGTTTCCTTATATTTTTCTCTGATTCAGCCGATGATATGTCCATCTGTGATATATTATCAGCTCTCTGCAATCTCCCGTTTTTTGAGCTTTCTATAGGCCAGGTATAAAGCCTAGCAGGCATCTAATCTGTAGTGTCTCTTTCAAACTTCTTAAGCTTGGTGGTCATCTTTGCTCTTTCAATTTTTGTATGCTGGTTTTCAGCTCAGCTTGTTTTTGATTAAACGCCTCCAACATTCTGACATGGACTTGAACCAAGAATCAAGGACGAGCTGGCCAGTCGAGATCTTCCCTCCTATCTAGATTAACTTATTCGTTTGGTAAAAAGAGACATCTGATTTGCGGAGAGAAAACTAGAGAGCCACCAACAGCATGAAATCATCCGACTTCGTAGATTTCTCCGACTTGCTTCAGTGTTCCACAGGCCACTTCCTCCACCAATGTTCTCTCAAGAGGAACCTATGCAAGTGGAAATAACCCATCTGTATGAGCAATCATTCAGGACTGTCCGTTGTCCAGGACATTCCAGCACCTAGGCTTCGTGGGAAAGCATCCCTAGGTGTGAATATTACCTCTCCACGTCTGACCATGTTCATCTTGCTCTCTTCCCTGTCTTGTACCTTGTTCCAAGCCACGACCTTCTTGGATTCTGGATCAGTCAGGAATTTTGTCAATGCAGCTTTGGTTTCCAGGTATAGTCTTAATGTGGTCCATCTGGACAAACCATTGCTTATCTTGTTCATTAACGGAGACGTTCTAAAAGACTTCATTCAGTTTCATACAGAGCCTCTGACTACAACTGGGAGCATTACATAAAGAGAGGTTGGTGTTCCACGCGTTGCCTTTTTTTCCTCCTTGGCATCTCTTTTGGGACTAGCCTGGCTACAGTACCATGCTCCCATTCTGAACTGGCAAGTGGGTGAGGTCATGTGTTGTGGACAAGTCTTATGGCATCGCTTTGTCAATAACACCAGCCACTCCACTTCCAGGTCTGCGATTCTCATGTCAACAATTCGCGGATGTCTTCTGCCAGAAACAAGTGGAGACTCTAATACCTCATCGAGCCTTCGATTGTCCTATTAATCTCCTGCCTGGCACAACACCTCATCGGGAAAAGAGTTTATTCTTTGTCAGTGCCCGAAACCTAAGCCATGTCTGCCATTATAGAAAATTTACAGGAGGGCTTCATCCGGAAGTCTTCCTCCACAGCTGGTGCCGAATTCTTGTTCGTGGGGAAGAAGGAAAGTTTTCTTCATCCCTGCATTGACTACTGGGGCCTTAACAAAATAACCATTAAAAACCGGTATCCGTTGCCTCTGATCTCTGAGCTCTTCGACCACCTTTGTTTAGCCAAGATCTTCACTAACCTTGACTTGCTGGGAGCTTACAGCCTGATTTATATATGTGAAGGTGATGAATGGAAGACCGCCTTCAACACCGTGACAGATACTTAGAATATCCTGTGATGCCATTTTGTCTATGCAACGCACCTTCCATCTTCCAAGACCTTGTTAAAGAGATATTCAGAGACGTGCTATAAATCTGTGGCAAGACCACAGTGTCTTTTTCTCCAAGACTTTTTTCCCCTACAGCAAAAAATTACACGATTCAGGACTGAAAATTGCTGGTCATCAAATTGCCCTTAGAATGGCGCCATCTACTGGAAGGCGTTCCTCATCCAGTAAACATTTATACAGACCACAAGAATCTCCTGTATCTCTAATCGGCACAGCGCTTGAATCCTTTTCAAGCTAGGTGGTCAGTATTCTTACTTGATTTTGACTTCTTGCTACACTTCAGGCTGGTGAACAAGAATACCAAGGCTGATGCCCTCTCTTGTTTTTCTAACACTGCTGGCCTGGACTCTGCACCTCAGTTCTTACTGACCTCCAATGTGTACCTCTGGGAAAAACCTTTGCTCAACCTGCCTTAAGAAAAAAAATCTTGAAATGGGAAAAATTTTTTAAATGTTTTCCGTCATCCCCCGGAATCTGATAATCTTTGAAACCATATCCGACATTAGGGGAGCCTAATTTGTTCAAGAGACTTTTTTCCTACTGTCCCATTTGTCCCACAAAATACTTTGCTTCACCCTTTTCCCCCATTTCCGGTGACCCCGGACCCAACACTATTATCACTAATTACTGGTTTTTTTTGCTACCACTTCTAATAATACTGCACTGGGGGGTGAGGGAAACTTTCCCCAAAATGCCCAAATTTCATCCTCGCCGGGCTACCTTCCTCTTCAATTTGCCTTCCATTTTTTTGGGCAAATTTTTTGCCTGCAGGGGGACGCGCGCTATTTTTTCGTAGCGGATCCAATTTGTATCAATTCGGCGTCCCCCTTTTGTCCCGTCTCCATTCTTCCACATACCATTCACAAACGAATGGATAAGTCAAAAGGGTGAATCAAGTCCTTGGTAATTACCTCACATTTAAACTCTGCCAAAGCAAAGGGGGCCGTCCCTGCCTTGGCCAATTTACATTAACCTTGACTCAGATTCTATGGGATCTTCTCCATTTTTCATTGTTTATGGTCAACATCCTCATCCTCCTCTTTCTCTGTTAGCCTCGTCGGATGCCCCGCAGTAGAGCCAAATCAAGGCAGAATATTTGGCAAGAAGCCTAATGCCCTTTAACCGCAACCCACGCACCAACACAGGTGTAAAAGACAAAAGGGCCCCGCAGACTTTTTTTACAGGGCAAAGTCTGTTTCACAACATATTTTTCACCAAAATCACCCCTCAAGCTGGGGCCACCCCTTTTCCCGGGCCTTTTTGAGGCCCGAGGGGATCAACCCTGTGGGCCCACAAGGCGCCTGCCCCTTTAATCATACCGAACTCCTTCCTTGTGTCGCTCCTCAAACCGCTGGTTCTCAATCGCTTCTCCCAGAACACCTTGTCTCGACCTCCTGAAGGTGAAGCTGGGGATACCTTTGAAGGAAAAGGATCCTAACTGAGGGAAAAATCAGGGGTTATCGACCTTATTCAAAGGCGAGGAAGGCCCAAGGCAGGGGGGACTTCCCCAGAAGTCTGCGCCGCCATGCCGCACATCCCACAATCATGCTTTGCCTTCTCCCCCCCCATGTGCCTCACCCTCCATCCCCGCCCCAACAGTTTTCTGCTGTTTTTCCCCACTGCATACTCTCTTCCAAGGGTGAGCACGCACTGACTTTGGAAATTAAAGGCCTAGCCCCCGGGAAATGGTTAATACGGGCACTACCCCGCCTGTTTCCATTCCGTGCACTCGCCCTCCCGTTGGGGGTTCCTTGCCGTTTTTTGAGAAAAATTTAAATTGTGCTTCTTTTTTCTTTCCATGAAACCAAACCTTTTGCCTTTATTTTCCTGACTTTTTTGCCCGCTGCCTACCCAAATTTTTTCTCCCTGGCCCAAATTTACATTCCTGCCCCCAAATTTCCGTACCAGGGGCTGAAAACCAAACCCTTTCCCCCCGTAACCCGGGGGTAAAAACCTGGAGCCCTTTAAAGTCTCAAAATTTCCCAAACCCCCCAACTGAACTTCCCAACCCGGGCCTGAAAACTAGGGGCTCCTTAGATTCCACCCCCTTAGATTCCACCCACCTTCTGTGGATTCATTACACTTTTATTCTCAATGAAAGTACTAAGGAGCATCTTTGCACAGAATTTTTTGTTGATTTATTCCTGCTAGGTATGAAGAAATTGACAGCTGGGCATTACTATTCATCTTGTCGATAACACGTGTCCTATCATACTGTGAAGCTATCAGAACTGATTTGTTGCCATCCTTATTTGTTGGACATGCTTCATTAACAATATCAATTTATTTAAGGGAGCTTGCTTTTGAGTTCTGGTGTGAGTATACATAAATTGTTGAATTAAACAGACACGGACAATTTGTTTTCCTTAATAAAGATACAATAAAAACTTTAGGATAAAAGAAAAGACAGTAAGAAGTCTATGAAAAGATTAAGGGCGACATTAAATCAGTGTAAAATGCACCTGAATGAACAAACCTGTGAAAAATCTGGCGTGTGGTATACCTTTCATGGTAAAATTGATGCATCTTTCTAGACGCATTGCATAATTTAGGTGCATAGCCAGCTTATTTGATGCACCTACTTTTTGTTGTGTCTGGCGTATAATGCACCTAGTTTTGGTATATTACAGTTCATTTATATAGAGAATAGGACCTCAACAATTTTTTTGGTGCAAAATACACCAAAAAAATGGCGCAGGCCTAATGGAACATGTCGTCCTAAGTATTAAAAGGAGAGCAGCAACTATATGAAATACCTATGTCAAACAGAATTGTAAAAATGTTAGTCCTCAATAGGGAAGATTAACAGCAAGAAACTCTAAGCTCTTTCTAATAAAGTTGGCAATTTAGGTTAACTAAGCTAGTTATTAAATAACTAATTATTTAGGAATTTAAATTCATATTGGGCATAGCAATTTGTATATTTAAACGGCTGACTCTTGCAATATCTTTTCTGAGTTCAAAGCTGTGTACATACCCAAACACAATGCAGTTCACCTTATTAAGAAATAAACAAGGCCAAAAAACTATGTACAGTATATATAATCATCTTTTTTTTCATTTTGTGATAAAAAAAATATGGTTGTAGTGATCAAAGTATAAGTCTATTCTAATATAAAGTTTAAAATTCTCTGCATAGTCATACAGTAAAATGAAGGGGTTTTCTCACCATAGACATTGATGGCATAGGTATGCAGGGAATTTGAGGCTTTCTCTAAAATACACAGTGCCAGACACTATAAAGATATATTAAGTAATAAAATAAGATTAAATTTAGATTATAATTAGATACAATGGTATTTAAGAATGGAAAATAACTATAGGGTGTTAATGAGACAATCTCATAGTTTTACACCGGTATTGTGTCTTTAGATTTCCTGCCTATATAGTCATTGTATATTAAAGCTGTTTTAATTGTCATTTAATAATTGGTCAAAATTATACATCTAGCTTTAAAACACTTGTGACCAAGCTGCAACTACAACATAGCTAAAATTGCAATGACATGAAATTCAATGCAGCTGTTAAAGAGGACCTATCACCTTCACAGAAACCTCATGAAGTAAAAGAAGACTAAAATACAAACACTTTCTCAAATATGCTTCATTAGGAAAATCAAAGCATTTCACCTGTAATTCTGTTTTTAAAAAAAGTGCTGGACCTTAAAGACAGCTCCGAAATTGGGCCAAGTCGGCACATGACAGCTTGATGTATGAGTGTGTTGACAGTTTTATCAAATCTCCTGCTCCTGAGCTTGGAGAGCCCACTGTGCAGGGGGGAGCCTGTAAGTCTACATCATGTGCACACCAGCAGCAGTGTGATATAGATGCCTTTGTTCTTTGGATGAGGAAGCTGAAGCAACAGGTAAACTCTGTCACATCATGTCTTCAGTGTGCTGTGCCTGTTGTACTGTATGTAGTGAGAGACTCAGATTAACCTATACAAGCATTTATGCCCCCAGCATCCCCTGCACAATTGGTATATCCCAACAGAATGATTAGATTCTCCTGAGTTACAAAGTGAAAGTACAACCTTTTTCCCCCTGTAAAACTGAGGGAAATCATCTGGATTGCTAATGACATGTATTAGAGAAAAGCCTTATAATTCCATCTACTGTAAATTGTTGTGTGTTTGTGTGGAGGTGATAGGTACTCTTTAAAATACCTTTAGTTACAAGCAGTTTTCATTTTAATGACCATGTTTTAGCTAAAATGAATTTAATATCTTGATTATGTCAGTGTGACTGCATTGCCCAAATTGTGTTTTTCCTAATATAACTTGTTGTTTTTGTTTTTCTTTAATCTCCAGATGCTCTAACTGGTGTAATAAGCATTTTGACTGACATTATATGGAGGTTTACCGGCGATTTCTTAGCACCTGATATTGTATGCAGAATAATCCGATACCTGCAGGTGGGTGATTTCTAAACTATTGGATATAATGGGGTCCAATAGGTTTCCTTGCGGTGTATGTCATTTTAACTGAAAAAATAGCTCAGCATGCTGCTCTTTTTCCGTTGGTCTCAGTGGAGGGTCTGAACAGAGCATATGTTGAAGATGTGAATGAAGCCTAACAATGCACTGTTTTTAAAGGTGAACAATTCCTTTCTGGGGCATGGCATTAATAAATTCATTGGGCTGTCTTTGTGATTCCAAGTTCTCTAGAGATAAATATAGGCACACTTTGTAGTCATCCTCTGTCTCACAATGCACTAATAATGAATTCAAACATTGTGGGTAACATGTATGAACTTGGCACCGACTCGCCAATTCTAAATTGTTATGGAGGAGTGTAGCAAGAGTATCTATGAACCTGTCGTACTTTGGTTCCTTAATGTGGGGTATTGTAAGTGTTGCACAGCATAACTTTGGCGCATTGTCTGTGGCAGAATTCCTGACTGACAGCTGGGGCCATGTTAAACAAATTGTAAAATAGCATATAGGCAAAAGAATAGCTAATCTTTCCAAAATAACACCACAAAAGTGATATAAATTAACTTATGTTATTTATAAAACTATATAAAATTAAATAAAATAAAATTGATAGTTATTAGATAATATAAAATATTAAAATATATTTCATAAATTAATAATTAAAATAATACAAAATTAGAAAACAAAAACAGCAATACATTAGAAAAAACTAAAAATATAAAAATCTAAATGAAATATTATTATTAACATAATACATTTTTCATAAGAAAAGCAACACGATGAAAAGAGAAGTAACAGTTAGAATACAATTATAATAGCTACTTATCTCATGCAGAATTCTAACCAAAAAATTAAGATTGACACAGGGAGTGCATTGTGACATAGTAGAAAGCGAAACATTGAAAAGTATGACTGATGTTTATGAGCTTCTGTTCTCCTTTATAGAGATTAAAGCAGTTCATTAAGTTGCTTTTCTAATAAAAATTATCTAATAATAAAATGTCATTCCGATTTTTATATTTGTACTTTTTTTCTAATTAATATTTTATTAAATACTTTTTTTTATTTTTTTATTATATTAATCATTAATTTTTGTTCATCAAAATGTAGGTAACTGGGTCAGTAGGTTGAGATTTTGCATGCTGTATGAACTTTTTAAGAACTTTTTTTGCTCATACTTTGTTATTCTTAGGTTTTACTATGTTAAATGAAATGAATTTTAATTAGATGTTGATCAGTCTGGAAATTTTAATTTGCTGCTTTCAGTCTTTATTCTATGTACGGTAATAGCCGGCACACGACAGGTTGAGACTTGAGATGCGGCAAGCAAGATCACTACCATAGTTTCTATTCACTAACATACTATTCTGAAAGCTTTTGTTTTATGTCTCGTGGGATTTATGGTAGATGCCGTATTGGTTTAATTTTGTTATTTTATTTAATTTAATATTAATTTTATATGATATGATTAGAGATGGGCGAATCGATTCTAACGAAGTGGAATTCGTTTAGAATTTCAGGAAAACTTCGGTTCGGAACGAAGTCGAACTTTGGGGTACTTCGGGTGAACGAAGTGTGCTTTTGATTGATAAAATGGCTGCGAGCACATGGCGCTACATGGGGCAAAGCACTCTGGGAGGAAGAAGGGCATAGCCTGCATGACATGTGCAGAGATGAAGCCAATCAGAGAACGGTGGGATTCTGTGACGTCACCGCACTATATAAGTCCGGGCGCGACGCCGGGAGCTCACACTCCTCTCACTGTGCTCATCAGGGAAGGTGCTGCCGCGGCTGATAGCTCTTGCTGAAGAATTGATTTTTATATAGCGATTTCTGTGGGGTGTCTCAGCTTGTCTCAGAGACTGTTCTCTTAATGTTTTATTTCTAATTTTTGGGGTATTGGATCTGAAATCCAGTGTACGTCCACTGCAGCTGCATATACAGTCAATATCCAAGTGGATCTAAGCCAGTTTCTGTTGTATTCATTTAAAGAAACAGCCTTTTTACAATACAAAAACCACTTCATTTTTGACTGCTCAATTCTATTGCGCAATTACATCCAGGGGTTAATTAAGCATTGTTTTGCTGGTGTGCTGACCCCAAGAAACCGTCTTTTTCAAAGCCAAAATATATACATTTTTCCTGTAGCCTAATTCACAAGCAAAGGTTAAGTACAACGATCTCTTGTGTGGCGTAGAAAACACGTAATTGTAACACGCTACAAAGCTACAAATTTTGTGCGGCTCAATTCTTTGGCGCAATTTACATCCAGGGGTTAAGTAAGCGTTGTTTGCTGGTGGCGAACCCCAAGAAACCGTCTTTTCAACGCCACAATATATACATTTTCCTGTAGCCTAATTCACAAGCAAAGGTTAATTACAACTGTATCTCTTGTTGTTGGCGTAGAAAACACGCAATTGTAACACGCTACAAAGCTACTATTTTGTGCGGCTCAATTCTTTGGCGCAATTTACATCCAGGGGTTAATTAAGCATTGTTTTGCTGGTGTGCTGACAAAAATAAACCGCTTTTTCAACGCCAAAAAATATATAAATTTTCCTGAAAGCCTAATTCACAAACAAAGGATAATTACAAATGAAATCTCTTGTTGTGGGGCGTAGAAAACACCAATTGTAACACGCTACAAAGCTAATATTTTGTGCGCTCAATTCTATTGCGCAATTTACTTTCCAGGATTAATTAAGCGTTGTTTTGCTGGTGTGCTGACAAAAATAAACCGTCATTTACAACGGCAAATTTAAATAAATTTTTCCGTAGCCTAATTCACACCCAAAGGTTAATTCCAAGTGTATCTCTTGTTGTGTGGCGTAGAAAACACGCAATTGTAACACCTACAAAGCTACTATTTTGTGGGGCCCAATTCTTTGGCGCAATTTACATCCAGGGTTAATTAAGCTTGTTTTGCGGGTGTGCGACCCCAAAAACCGTCTTTTTCAATCCCAAAATAAAATACATTTTTCCTGTAGCCTAATTCACAAGAAAGGTTAATTACAACTGCATCTCTTATTGTGGGGGCGTAAAAACACGCAATTGTAACACGCACAAACTACTATTTTGTGCGGCTCAATTCTTTGGCGCAATTTACATTCAGGGTTAATTAAGCGTTGTTTTGCTGGTGTGCTGACAAAAAATAAACCGTCTTTTTCAACGCCAAAATATATAAATTTTTCCCTGTAGCCTAATTCACAAGCAAAGGTTAATTACAACTGTATCTCTTGTTGTGTGGCGTAGAAAACACGCAATTGTAACACCTACAAAGCTACTATTTTGTGCGGCTCAATTCTTTGGCGCAATTTACATCCAGGGGTTAATTAAGCGTTGTTTGCTGTGTTTTTGACAAAAATAAACCGTCTTTTTCAACCCAAAATATATACATTTTTTCCTGTAGCCTAATTCACAAAAAAAAGGGTTAATTACAACTGTATCTCTTGTTTGTGGCGTAGAAAACACGCACTTGTAACACGCTACTAAGCTACTATTTTGTGCGGCTCAATTCAATTGCGCAATTTACATCCTGTTTTTAATTATGCTTTTTTTTGCTGGTGTGCTTAAAAAAATAAACCGTCTTTTTCAACGCCCAAAATATATACATTTTTCCTGTAGCCTAATTCATGTCCAAAGGTTTTTTAAAAGCCTGTTTGTGCTTTTAAAATTTAGTAAAAACACACAGTTTTTTAAACGACACATACAATAAATTTTTTCCTGGCCATTTGTGGAGCGAAATTTTAAAATATCCAAGGTTACCCAAGCTAGTTTACTGGATTCTTTTTGGAGTCAAAAACAGGGTTAAAATTTATCATAAACAGATATCATCATCAAACAGTGCCCTGTACATTTTAGAACAAACAGTATGTCAACAGAGAGGTGGCAGGCTCTGCACCTGCGAGTGGCAGTGGCACAAACATTCCTGGAACAGGCCCAGGTCGCAGCACAGCAAGGGACGTCGCAGCAGAGGTCACTCGGTGAGGCCAACTGCCGCTGCCCATCTAGCGGCCGTGTACTGACTAGCAACCCAAGGGTTTCTTGATTGGTTGACTAGGTCATCCCTTTCCTCCCAGATGACATTTTGACAACCCCAGCCAAGAGTTGGGGGGGAACCTCATGACACAACCCTTAGTTGGCATGGCCCGGAGCAGGTCAGCGGCCCCCCACCTGTCCTCAGCCCTCCTCTGTCCCATCCGTTCCCTCAGCCAAGATCTACTATGTGGCTGGGCTCAGCGCCCCTATATAGCGAGGAGAACAATTTGATGAGGGCATTCAGCAGCTACTTGGCAGCGAAGAACTGGGGACAAGATCCGCTGCGTCTTGCAGAAGGCGGCAAAGTATAGATGTGGAGAGTGAAATTTGTGAGAGGTCAGCCTCGGCATACCAAGACCGATAAATGAGGACACAGTGACGTAAAAACACAAATAGATGATGATGTAGCCGACCGCACTTGGGAGCCGGGTGAGGCAAGGGCTTCATCATCGCCCAGGAGAAGAGGGCTCAGCTTGCGCGTCGGGCAGCGGCGCAGCCAGCAAGTGGTCGTGTGGCCGTGAGTCAGCAGGATAGCAGCAGTGTGAGGTCGGGAGCCAAGCGGCCACGGGGTAAAAAACCCGCTTCGTAGGTCCAAGACAGTAGCGGCACACTGGCTCAGCGAGGCAGCGGCGGCAGTAGTGACTCAGTGCGGAGCATTGGCGGTAAATTCCGATACTCGGCGGTGTGGCAGTTCTTTGCTAAGACACCGGAGGAGCCGAATATGGGTATATGTAGAATCTGTGGGCAGAAAGTGAAGCGTGGCCAAAGAGCTAACGTTGGCACCACGGCCCTGCGTCAACACATGCAGCGTCACCATCCGGTGGCCTGGGAGAAACGTGGCTCAGATGTGGTGGTCCATCCTGCCGCCGCAGCAACAGCCGCAGCGCCCATTGCAGCCAGTCAAGGCTCCACCACCTCTGCAGAAGGGAGCTGTTTCTCTTTGACATCATCTCCCGGTCCAGATGCTCCTGCTCCCCGCTACTCATGGCGCCAGCAGTCATTCAGCGAGCGATTGCAAAGAGACAACATATGCGTCCAACCATCCTAAGTCGCAGCGACCGTGCTCCTGTCCAAGTTGTTGGTATTGCGTCCCTCTCTTTCCAAATGGTGGACTCTGCACCATTCAGAGAACTAATGGCTTGTGCCGAGCCGAGATGGAGAGTTCCAAAGCCGTAATTTATTTTCCAAAAAGGCAGTACCAGCACTTCATAAATATTAAACAGAAGGTGGGTCAGTCCTTGAGCTTATCGGTTTGTTCCAAGGTGCACGGCAGCGCGGACGTCTGGAGCTGTAATTTACCGGTCAGGCCACAAACATGCCTTTAGGGCCCCACTGGGTGAATGTGCTTCCAGCCCAGGCACACCAACAACTTGGACAGGAGAATGCCGCTTTCTCCTCCACGTTGTCAAACTGCTGCACCTGCGCCAATGTCCGCCTCCTCCTCCTCCACCACCACCACCATCTCAGCCTCCACAGTACTGCTCCATCAGACCACATGTGTAGGGCACAGCGGTGCCCACGCAGTTCTACACCTGGTTTTGCCTCGGCGAACGAATCACACAGGGAGGAACTGCTCCGCGTCATGCAGCAAGAAATCGAAAGTGTGGCTTCTCTCCGCGCCAACGCAAATCGAAACCCTGGTGACGGACAATGGAGGAACATGGTGTCCGCGCTGCCCCCGAGGAGGGAAAGGTCCATGCGCCCTGCATGGCACACGTGTTCAATCTGGTTGTGAAAAGGTTCCTGAATTCTCCACCGATCTTTAGAACATTCTGAAAAAGGCCAGGAAACTGTGCATGCACTTTATCATTCGTACAAAGCCAGGAACACCCTCCTCGAGTTTCAGCGCAGAACGCCTCCCCCAACACACTCTTATATGCGATGTTTTCCACCCCTGGGAAATTTCCCCCTGCACATGTTTGGGCCGACTGTATGAACAGAGAAAGGCCCTTAACAAATTTTTTTATGATCCAGGCAGACAGAATACTCCCCTTGTAACTTTTATGTCAGCCAGTGGCAGCTCATGCGTGACACCTGCCGTTTGTTGAGCCATTTGAGGGGTTATTTGTCAGTCGCCAGGACTACGGGGTGAATAAAAGTCATTCCACTGCTTCATGTCCTGGAACTGATGCTGAAAAATCTGTCTGGCAGGGACTGAGACGTGGCGACTACATCTCGTGGCCATATGAGTCCGGGGGGGACTGAAATGGAGGAGAGGAGGAGGACATTGGAGCGAACATTGTCTGGTGAAATGAGTGGATTTTCTACCCAGGTGACAAGAGAGGAAAGGGGCAGGAGCAGCTGGGGGAGGGGGATGGAGAAAGAGGAAGACGAGGCCCGATGACCCCCAAGCACCGTGGCAGTATACAGTGGAAATGGAGGCAGGGAGCCCCCGGAGTCACTTGTGCAGATACCCGCAGCATGCTTATTTGCCTGGCTAGTGACAGCCGAATAGTCAGCATCCGGCAGAGGATGACTTCTGCTCTCCACCCCCATTGGACCCTCACTACCGGTCCAAAATGGGAGCCCCTTTTTCCCAGCTATTGAGAGGGAGGACAAACTCAAATACTATAAGGGAAATCCTCCGTATCCCTTGGCCGTTGCCTATGTGCGGCATCGTCCCTCCTCTGACAGGTCTGACCGGGGGGTTCTTCAGCGCTCACTTACTACTGCTGGGAGAAGGTGGGGGGGTAGGAGCAGTACCAGCTCCATCAGCAGCAACCTAAGTCTGGAGTCCACTGATGACAGCTTCCTTCACCCGCCTAGTGAGGAGGGTAGTCGCCAGCAGGAGCAGCAGCAGGACCTGGAGCAGTCCCCCGAACCAAAAAGGGGGTGGCCTACTTGGGCAGCACTCTGCCACCCCAGTTAGAAGATCCGCTGGACTACTGGGAGCCAAACTGGATTTGTGGCCGCAACTTGCCGAGTTTTGCAGTGGAGAAGCTGTCCTGCCCGGCCAGTATGTGGGATCAGAGCGGGTGTTCAGTGCGGCGGGGGCCATCGTTACCCCAAGGGGAACCCGCTTGTCCACGGGGAAATGTGGGAAAGACAGATCTTTGTCAAGATGGGAATCAGGCGTGGATCGGACAGGATTTCCACACACCAATGCCTTAGCGTCAGTCTGGTTTAACTACCTGCCTCAGCCACTATTCTGATGTCGCCACCCGCCTGATGCCACACATCTGCTGACAGTTTCTCCATCTGCCTACCACCATCTTTACCAGGGACTGGTATTGCCACCTACCTCAAAACTCTGTCATTGTGCCCCCTCTATGACCTCAAGCTGCTGCTGTTGCTGCTGTGGTCACCCCACACTGTGTCATTGTGCCAAATCTCTGACCTCATGCTGTTGCTCCTGCCACCGTCACATCAAATCTCTGTCATTGTGCCCCTCTGTGGCCTACTCCTTTTTTTGGGCCCCCTCCAGAATTTCATGTCTGACCTCAAAGCTGCTGCTGTGGCTGCTGCCGTGTCCTCCCACTGTGTCATTGTGCCACGTCTGACCTCATGCTACTGCTGTGGCTGCTGCTGTGTCCTCCACACTGTGTCCCTTGGGGCCAAATGCCTGACCTCATGCTGCTGCCACCGTGACCTCCACTCCTCAGTCCCTTGTGCCACTCTGTGGCCTAATACTGTTTTGCCACCTCCAGAAGTCATTGGCCACTGCCTGACCTCATGCTGCTGCCGCCCCCATACCTCCGCTCTCATCAAATTTTGCCACTCTGTGGCTTCCTCCTGTTTTGCCACCTCCAGAATGTCATTGTGCCACTGCCTACCTCATGCTGCTGCTGTTTTTGACCTCCACACTGTGTGATTGTCCATTCTGGGCCTAATACTGTTTTGCCACCTCCAGAATGTCATTGTGCCACTTGCCTGACCTCATGCTGCTGCTGTGTGACCTCCACACGTGTGATTTTGCCATTCTGTGGCCTAAAAACTGTTTTGCCAAACCCCCAGAATGTCATTGTGCCACTGCCTGACCTCATGCCCGCTGCCGCAGTGACCTCTGCTCCAGTCCCTTGTGCCACTCTGTGGCTTCCTCCTGTTTTGCAACCTATAGAATGTCATTGTGCCACTGCCTGACCTCATGCTGCTGCTGTAGTGACCTCCACACTGTGTGATTGTGCCATTCTGCGGCCTAATACTGTTTTGCCACCTCCAGAATTTCATTGTGCCACTGCCTGACCTCATGCTGCTGCCGCCGTGGCCTCCGCTCTCAGTCATTGTGCCACTCTGTGGCTTCCTCCTGTTTTGCCACCTACAGAATGTCATTGTGCCACTGCCTGACCTCATGCTGCTGCCACCGTGACCTCCGCTCTCAGTCATTGTGCCACTCTGTGGCTTCCTCCTGTTTTGCCACCTATAGAATGTCATTGTGCCACTGCCTGACCTCATGCTGCTGCCGCCTTGACCTCCGCTCTCAGTCATTGTGCCCCCTTCTGTGGCTTTTCCCCCTGTTTTGCCACCTACAAATGTCATTTGCCACTTGCCTGACCTCATGCTGCTGTGGCTGCCGCCGTCACCTCCACACTCTGTCACTAATGTTGCCACCTGAGCTCTCAGCTTGTTTTTTCCAGCTTTTGCTGGCATGACTTTATCAGGCTACATTCCCGCTTCAGTTTTTAGTCAGTTTTGCCCTCTTAATTTCCCAGGGAATTTTATAGTGAAGCGATTCTAAAAGCGGCGGCAGCCACTGCGTGTCATACTAAAACACAACATTGTATGAAGACCAAACCAAGCTCTCTCTGCATATTTAACATGGCACAACGTTCTACAGCACCCTGCAGGCTCTGTGCAGCCTGGAAATAGCTGCTTTTTTAACGCGATTCGTGCCGAAGTTTTCGGGAAAGAAACAAATTTTGTCGGAAAATTCGGCGAAGTGACCGAATCGAATTTTTGAGAAATTCGCCCATCTCTAGATATGATTTAATATTCATTTTATATGAGATAATTTTAGATGTTTTGGATATTATATCATTTTATATTGTTTAATTTTATATAGTTTGTTAGTTTTCTTTCATTATTTTTTATTAATTTAGTGGTATTAGTCGAGAACTAATTTATATATTTGGTCCCAGAGGCAGTTCAAGTTCATCTACAACAACTTTGGACTCAGTCAGACCACTTTTACTTGATCTGTCTTGTACCGACAATTTTGCGCCTCCTTTCGATGTTACACATTCAGTTACAATTCTGGAGCGACATGCCGTCAAATCATTGCAGCATTTTGTTGTGTCTGCCGCAAAAAGCACCAAGTTTAGGTGTATGACTGTTCAAACATCTATAGAATAGGGCTATGACAGGTTTTTTGGGCTCAAAGCATGCCAGAAAACTGGCGCAATGTTGTTCATACATGTTGCCCTTTGTGTTTTTTGCAAAATTGTTGTTGCAAAATCCAAAAGTCATAGGCATATGGTCATCATTACTAGCCAAATGATTTTGCAGGCATACTCTTACAAAACTGGGACAGGAGACAATTAACAAACAAGAGAAAAAAATCAAACAGAAAAGAGAGAATAAAGGGTGTTTAGTGAAAGCATATGAGCAAAAAAATGTAAGAAATCAATTTTTTTATTGCACACAATTAAACACACAAAAACAATTAATAAAGAGTATCACAAGGTACACAATTCCTAGCCAGCAACATTTCATAATAAGTATAAGAATGGCCAAAACCACCTTTTCCCAGTAATAATATAATGTTATGTTTAATACAGGGGGCAGTTTCCAGGCTAAATCGCAATCAGTGTATGGAGAAAAAAATTCTCACCCCCCACCCACATTAACATGTTGTGCCACGTCATATCGCATTGCATCACCATTAACCAGTTCCTGAGCGGCCCCCCTTTACTCTCTTTTCTGACCATGCTTATTTACCTTTTCTTTAGCACATGCAAGTTTGAACACTAAAACTCTTTCTAGCACTGGGTTTTTCCTCTAGTTTTTTCACCTTTTTCATGATGTGTAAGACTTTATATTCATGTAATTTTTACATTAGATTTTTTATAACATGAGGGAAAATGGTAAAAAAAGTAAAAAGTCTGCTTTTCATATTTTTTTTAATTAATTTATTTTTTAACAGCAAAACTGGCACCATTATCAGTTTTGTCATTTTGTTACTTTTCCGTCATGAACATTCAGATTTATAAGGTTGTCAGGGGTGGTGCTAAATGTTGCCGATCTATGTTTGAGAAGACCCAGTAGCTTCTACAGTCACTGAGCCCCAGTGGTCACTTAACCGCAGAGGTCATGAAGCTCAATTAGCACTGTATATATAATCAAGAAGGCAGGGACTGTAATAAACCATCCTTGCCTTCTCTCTGGAGAGCCTGGCCACTGCTGACGGCCTTGTTAATACAAATACCAAGGAGGCAAGATAAGACAAAAATACAAATGATGACAGTCACAAAATAAGTATCCATATTGTGCCAAAACGTCAGACCAATATGCAGTCAATAAAAAAAAGTAAAAAAATAGCGATAGCCTGCTAACGAAGTAAATGTTTACATGGGGTATGAAGTATACCAAGCCCTGCACGTATCACCTAACTTGGCTTCATCAAAGGTAAAGTGTGTGCATGCAGTATATGTTAGGTGGTAACAGCCGTACATAATATTTATTTCAACAAAGCACTGCACAGAATATCAGGTAAATGCTATTTTCACCCAGTTTCTGGACCATGGGACCCAATTCTTAAAGTTTTTTTTATTACACGTTCAACTACAAATAGGTATAAACCCAAAGGATGTTAGAGCAGCTTGTTATAGACAGACAGACTTTAACCCCTTACCGACATTTGACGTACTCATACGTCAAGATCGGGTAGGGGTTCCCACAAATTGACGTATGGGTACGTCATGATGATCTTGTGAGCTCACAAGCGGAGCTCGCAAGATCGCAGCATGGGACCAGCGGTATATTACCACTGGCATCATGTCACATCACCCTGTGGCTGGAATGAGGTACGGGCCGCAGGTGATTAACCCTTCACTATGTTGACCTGTCATGGAGTGAGCTCCTCCTGCCTGCGATTGTCACAGGATGTGGCTTTACTAAAGTATCTGGGCTGTCTGGTGACGTCAATGCATTGTGGGCATGGTGATTGACAGTCGCCATGGAGACCAGGATACAGCAGCAATGCTGTGTACTGGTCTACCTTTTAACAGCGATCTAAAGATTGCCAATACAAATCCCTCTGGGGAAAAGTGAAAAAAATGTGGAAAAAAAAGGTAAAAAAGTAAAACACAAACACGAAAAATAAAATAAAAAAAGTACAATGCCAATCACCCCAAAAAAGATAAAAAATAAATAAAGTACACATATTTGATACCACCGCATGCGTAACAACCTACCTTATAAATATGTCACTTTACTTAACCCACACGGTGAACGGCATAAAAATTTTTAAAAAACAGTCACAGAATTGTGATATTTGTTCATCCCGTAACACATAAAATGAAATAAAAGGCGATCAAAAACTCACATTAACACCAAAGTGGTGCCAATTAAAATGTCAGTTCATCCTGCTAAAAAACTCTCTGTAACTCTCTGTAACTCTCTGCAAAAAAACAGCTCTGTATACGGAAAAATAAAAAAGTTATGGCTCTCAGACTTTGGCGATGCAAAAAAGTGTTTTTATTGTGTAAAAGTAGTAAAACATAAAAAAATATGCAAATTGGGTATTACTGTAATCATATTGACCTGCTGAGTAAAGTTAGCATGTCATTTATACCGCACGGTGATCACTGTAAAAAGTAAAAATAAAAAAACACTACCAGGATTGCTGTATTTTTTCAAAATGCCTCACAAAAACCTCAATAAAAAGTGATCACAGTGTCATATGAACCCCATAATGGTATCCATAAAAATATCAACTTGTCCCTCAACTCGTCCCATCAACTCCATATACAGAAAAATTAAAAAGTTATGGATGCCAGACTATGACGACATAAAAATGCAATTTTTATAAACACATTTCTATTGTGTAAAATTAATAAAACATAAAAAACTGTATAACTGTCCCGAACGGTGAACACTGTAAAAATGAGGCCAAAAAACAATGGCAGAACAGAGTTTTTTTTTTTTCCCCCCCATTTTCATGGCCCAGTGCTAAAAAAACTATGGAACACCTGTGCACCCAAACTGCACAATACACCCCTGGATGAGGTCCATGAGGGGTGTTGAATCCAAAATGGGGCAATTTCTGGAAGGTTCCACCTGTTCTGCTACTTTGGAGGCTTTGCAAATGCAACATGGCCCCACCAAAATCTGCGTTACAAAAGCCAAATAAAGCTCCCTCCCTTATACACCCTGCCATGCGCCCAAACAGCAGTGTAGACAGACATACAGGGTATTGCAGAACTTGGAAGAAATAGTGAAACACATTTTGGGGTGCTTTTTTCCAGTGTAAAAATTAAACATTTTCAGCTAAAATTGCAGATTCTTGGCAAAATAATTTTTTTTTCATTTTCAGAGCCTAACGCTAAAATAATTTTTGTAAAACATATGTGGGGTCGATATACTCACTACACCCCTGGATATATTCCTTAAAGGGTGTAATTTCCAATATGGGGTCTTTTTTAGGGGTATTAAGTTTTAGCACTTTAAAGTGTCCACAAACCTGAAATGCTACCTAAATACAATCATATTGAAAATGAAACCCCAGAGTCTGGTAGGTGCTCCTCCTGTTCTGAGGCTTGTGGCTGAGCCAAATAGCGCACTAGGGCCACATATGGGATATCTCTGAAAACGGCAAAATCTGTGGAATTGATGTCGAGTTTCATTTAACTGGTCACATCTACCGTGTTCCAGTGAATAATGGATAGAAATTGAAAATCTGCAAAAAAAGTGACATTTTGAAATTTCCCCTCCACTTTGAATTAATTTCTGTGAAATACCTAAAGGGGTAAAAAACTTCCTAAATGCTTTTTTAAATACTTTTTGGGGTCTAGTTTCTTAGATAGGGACATTTATGGGTGTATCTAACATACAGGCCCCTCAAAGCCACATCAGAACTGGACTGGTCCCTAAAAAAATCTATTTTGCAAATTTTCTTGAAAAATGTGAAAAATGACTACTACATTTCTAAGCCCCCTAATGTGGTAAAAAAAGACATTTAAAAAAGAGGCAAACTTAGAAGTAGACATATGCTAGATGCAAGTTATAAACTATTTTGAGTGGAATAACTATCTGTGTTATATGCAGACATTTTTGAACTTTGAAAATGGCAAATTTTTCCAAGTTTTCATGATATTTTGATATTTTTCACAAATAAACGAGGATTGTATGGACCAAAATTACAGTCTCTGAATCACATGGATAGGTAAAAGTGTAAAAGTGTCAAAAAGTTATTATCACATAAAGTAAAACATGTCAGATTTTAAAAACGGGGCTCTGTCAGACAGGCCAAAACTGGCCCTAGCGGTAAGGAGTTAATTGCACTAAAAATATTAGCTAGGAATAGTGTTGCACTTTGTTTTTAGCTTGATGTCAGTTAGATAGATAGATAGATAGATAGATAGATAGATAGATAGATAGACAGAGCTGAAACCAGAGGTTTACATACACTATATATGATTTCATGTCAGATAGTGAGAAAAACATGCATATGTGCCTTTTTATATAGTGTATGTAAAATTCTGGTTTCAACCATAGATAGATGTATACAGCATATATAGCTAACTTACCATGTCCTGAAATTCTCATGTAAGATAAGCAAGATATACTACAGAGCTATGCTAGCTATCAGAGGCGTAACTAGTACAAAAAGTGAAATGTGCCCCCCAGCTGCCATGTGCCTCTTACAATGCTGGTATCTCCTTCTGTGGCAGAAGGGCTTTTGGGCCCTTTCAGACTTCATTACG